>CAUYLG010077313.1:0-24043 GCA_963573385.1 Cacajao melanocephalus | reverse complement strand
ACCACCCCCAACAACCCCCCACCCCCCCAAAAAAAAAAAAAAAAAAAAAAAAAAAAAAAAAAAAAAAAAGAACTCTCTTCAAGCACTTGAACCCAGGAGGCCAAGGTTGCAGTAAGCCGAGATGGCGCCACTGCACTCCAGTCTGGATGACAGAATAAGATTGTCTCAAAAAAAAAAGAAAAAAATGCTCTCTTCCCTGATGCTTCCCTTCCTAGACCAGTGACTTCTGCTTAATTTGGTGGAATATTCTTTGCCAGTCTGCCAGCTGAATACTGCCATTCTCCTCTCCCTACCCAGGTAACATAATTATTTAAATGGGAGCTTTGTGGAAAAACGTGACACTCTCAACCCCCACTGGGGATTACCCACTTGCCCCACCTCCACTGGGAGTTGCCCTGAGCAACCATGCTGATGGACACAAGGGTGCTTGCGAGAGTGAAGCCAGGAGGTTCCGCTTGGTGGCATTTCTTCAAGGAGGTGACTACAGAACAGGGTTAAAAGGTAGAGGGTACAGTAAGGAGTGGCTGGGAGATCCTGTAGGCAAAGACGGGATCAAATAAATTATCATGTGCTGCAGCTGGAGAACTAGCTTTATTTGGATAGAACAGAGGGACCAGGAAAAACACAAGTCCCTTCTTTGGAAAGCCTGTATTCTCTCCCTTCCCGGTTCTCTATCCAAACCCTTCCTGGTCGGAGAGGCAGCTCTTGGGGCTATGAGTCACAAGTGGCTACTAAGAGGTGATGCTCTAGCTTCCAGGCAGGAAAGAGGTAGCGGACAAGGCTTCACCCGAGAGTTTTGTCATGAAATCACTTGCAAGAGGAGGCTGATGCCACATTATCACACTCAGGAGTTATCTTCTAAGACTGCAGCAGAGATAATGACTAGGAGGCGCCGTGTTTCAGCACAGGAAGTATGCCTGGCACCGAAGCTGCACCTCATTTTGCATCTATTTTCTCTCTCTCTCTCTCTCTCTCTCTCACACACACACACACACACAACTACAGAAATTGTGAGCAGGTAGACAGTGGTTCATTATTGCTAGATACCATAGAGAGAGACAAAAGTCCAGAAAAAGTGATGTTACGCTTTATAAATTTAGCAAGACGCCGGTGCCGCTGCTTGCTGCCTGCCTGCTGTAGCATTGCTCAAGCCCTCCTGGTCTCCTTTCTCACTCACACCTGCAGTCGGCAGTGAGGCCCTTCAAGAGACACCTGCACTGTGAGGTTATTTAAATCAGGAAGCATTAATCTGAAGAAATGCTTTGAAGCAGAGGCCTGGATGTACAAGTCTTCCCACTACCTGGAGTTGCTGTTATCTTTAAGATTTAATTAAAAGCGGTTCAAAAATCTCCATCCCCTCTGCAGCGGAAAAAGCATCCTCCTGGCAATATCACCGCAGAGTCTTTCAGTCCCTAGATCCTGCTTGTGCTGAATTCTTCCTCTTTCTCCTGTTTCCTCCTGAATTTGCTCTCACCTTTCCTGAAGGAATCACCCCCACTGGACACCCCCACATCTTGTCATCTCTTCACTCCCTGATTGCTGCCACCTCCAGGCTCTGTGTTAAGCAGACATTTCTGAAGGGACAGGCAACAGACAGAAGTAACACCATTCTGATGCTCAGTAAATAACTAAGACTGAATATTACATATTCCGGTTTTTAAATTCCCCTTGAGCCATTGCTGCCACCTGAGGGGTTTTACTGACTTCCTTTCTCATTGGCTTAGTCACTAACACCTTGCGATACCTCTGTCCCTTTGCCCCCAACCTCTCTTCCTTTCCTTCCTGGTCAGATTGCCCCATCCACTAAAATTCCTATACCTTTTTAGACAGAGAGATTGAACTACCTCTTACCTGTTGCCACCCATGCCCTAAGGCTTAAGGGACATCTTTTCACAATTCAGCAAGGCGTTTTGCTAAACCTGTGCCATCCAATACTTTAAATTTAATGAAAATAAAATACAATTTAAATTCAATTATCTCATCACCCTCGCCGTGTTTTACATCCTCAATGGCCACCTATGGCTAGTGACCACTGTGCTGGACAGTGTAGACAGCAGACTTCTACTGGACAGCTAAACCCAAATTCATTTCTCCCCTAAGGAACTGTCACTGGCTATTCGACTGACACTTTTTCCTGTCTACTTCCTTAATGTGGATTGAGCCCTTGTGCTGTGTAAGGCACTTTTCCCGCGTTGTCGCCTGGCAGCCTCCTAACAAAGCGGACAGCGCTCTCCGCCCAGCTCAGGGGAGGAGCCTGAAGTCCGGAGCCGGAGCAGCGGGCGTGTCCCCCCCACCAAGCCACTAGCCCGGGCCGTGACAGTGGGTCACACAAGGCAAGTAGGGAAGGGCTTCGTCAACCACGTGTGATGTGATCGTTCCGTTAAACTTTACGAGGGATGTTCTTACTCGCAAGGGTTCGATTACCAAAACGGGGTCACTGAAAAGGAAGCTCAAAGACTGTTTTTTCCAGAGGATGGAGTGCACGCTTTGCTGGGATGGAGGCCACCGCTGACCCGCTTCCCTCGGCGCCGGGGAAGGCCGGGCTCGGAGACTGCGCCACCTGCTGGCCCCTTCCCGAGCTGCCGCCTGCCCCTGGGCGCCTCGTCCCCGCCCGCAGCGTCACAGCACACGGGGAAGTCGTTAGATGCATGTTCTTGGGCTCCATCCCAGGCTTATTGAACTCAAACCTCCCTGGGTGGGTCCTGGCAGTCGAGTCTGAACAAGACCCTCGAGTGGTCCTGATGCACGCTAAAGCTTGGGCATCAATGATTTGAAAGTCGACCCAACTCCACCGCCATTTATTTATTAAGTTTTTCTTTTGTTTTGCTTTGGTTTTTTTTTCAGGAAAAATCAGATAGGAGCAATCAGGGTGTTGCAAGTCCTGATCACACAGAGATGTTAGTCACACTTCATGCATCTCCAATCATCATGTTCTCTATCTGCCCTCCAAAAGGAGGAACAGGTAAGGGTTATCCCACCTGACAGCTCATTAAGTCAAGTATTAATGAGCATCTTCTAAACAATATAGAAACATAGGAAGCAAAACACACATGATCCCTCCCCCACTCGCTCCCTAACACACACATAGGTTGAATGTAGAACAGCTTACTTTATCATCACATCTTTGTGCAATAGGAAAGGGAAACATTACGATGACCCTTATTTACAGACAGGAAACTGGCCTGGGATCACACATGCAGTGAACAACTAGGTCAGGTCCAAAACTTAGGGGGTTTTGTTTGTTTGTTTGTTTGTTTGTTTTTCTTTGTCTCAATGTGATATAGTAGTATGAGTTGTTTGTTTTTAAGACTGACAGGAGCGCCAGTCTCAGGTCATCTGCATGTCAAATCCATCAATCAATGTCAAATCAGGTCAATCTTCATGTCAAAGCTGAACTTATTTACCAAACCACACATCACCAACTTTTCTAGGTCGACTTGTGGTTTTAGAGTGGAGAAGATGGGAGAAGAAAAATCTTCTCCCCAAATCAAAACAATTCCCTCTCCCTCGTACCAAACTGAAACTTCTTACACTGCTTTAAAATTGCCGGCATCATTCCTGAAAGCTAGCAAATAGGCTTCCTTTCCAGTTATTATCCTATTATAACCCTTGCCTAGCTGTTCCTTCTCCATCCTTTTCAATGATATAGGACTTTATGGTGCAGGCTGTGATAGGGCAGGCAAGGAAGTGTTAAATGTATGGTGCGGGTGCTGCCTGAGGGGCACAGCTTTAGGGACTCTCAGGGAGGCAGGAATTTAACTCAGCTGCCTACTTGGGGATTGGCAGGGAAAGACAATGGAACCAAATAGAATGGGAAAATGCTGAAGAGGAGAGATAGGAACAGAAGACAGACTCGGTCTCCTCTTTCACAATTTAGCAACTTCAAGCACCAGGTAGGCTGTTCATTAACAGCACCCAGTGGGAGCACCTGTATGGGCAGGGCATTGGATCAGATCCCTGCCTTCAGAGGACATGCTACTTTGCAGGCATGTAGAGATGAGTGGCTTAAACATATGTGGTATTTCTGTGCTGAAAATTCCCTTGGCCATAAAAATATATATATAGCTTGAAACAGAGTTGCATTCAGTCACCCAGGCTGGAATGCAGTGGTGCAATCTTGGCTTACTGCAACCTCTGCCTCCCAAGTTCAAGCAGTTCTTGTGCCTCAGCTTCCCAAGTAGCTGGGATTAGAGGCACTCACAACCACGCCCAGTGAATTTTTGTATTTTTAGTAGACAGGGTTTCACCACATTTGTCAAGCTGGTCTTGAACTCCTGGCCTCAAGTGATCTGCCTGCCTCAGCCTCCAAAAGTGCTGGTGTCACAGCACCCTTAGGGTGTCACTTTTCCAGCCAGAAGCCTCTGTGACTGGTGGCATCTTTGCCCTAGTTTTGCTTGGGCCCACTGGGCTCATTTCACCCACTTGACCCTGCAAGCTGTGCTTGGCTCACATTACCAGCTTGGATCCCATGCCTGCCAAGGGCAAGTCAGGTGCAGAACAGCAAGGGATGTGTAAGCAAGCACAGGGTCTGGCCACTGCACACATCCAGGCATGCCAGCTACAGCAAGGTGAGCAGCTCCAGGAGCTGGCACAGGCACCAGTTCCATGCAAAGCTGCAGCTGGATCAGGCATACCACAAGTAGCTTCCACTGCAGGCACCAGGGAACAGGATGGCCATAGAAGCTTGGAGATGCCAGGAGCCACAGAGCCCTAAAGAGGGTGTCACAACCCTGGCTCACTCAGGAAGCCCCTAGGTCTAGGCTCCCCAAAGGGCAGCAGCTCTTCTTTCCTTCTCATCACCTGCAACATGGTGAACAGAGGTGGGGGGGACAAGAGGGAGTATGTTTCAGCCCTCTTTGTGTTACAGCTCTTTCAGTCCTGCCAGGTCCTGAGTTCTTGTCCTGCATCTAGGAAAGATGAGATACACAGAGAGCTGGAGGGTGAGAAAGGTGGAGAGGAGCTTCATTGAGCGACAGAACAGCTCTCAGGAGACCTGAAGTTGGTAGCTCCTTTGCACAGGCAGGTCATCCTGACCAGTCCAGGAGACTCTAATTTGGTAGCTCCTTCCCACAGCTGGCAGTCCCAATGTCTCTGTGAATCTGGCTGAGTCTGGGGTTTTTATGGGCTTCAGAAGGGAAGAAGAGTGTGCTGATCGGTCCATGAGTAGCCATGGGCATGCCAGAAAAAACACCGTAAATTCTCATTCTGTGCCATGGACTCCACCCAGAACTGACAGTCCCTCCCCCAGGCTTCAGGCCATCTCTGGCTTGAAGGTGGGTCTTCCCTGAGGACCCACCCCTTTCCACCCAGGAGCCTGTCTGCTTTCTGCTGCCTTCTACATGTCATCCAAAGCACCTAGGCTGTTCATGCCAAGGGGTGCCTGCAGGCCTGTGCTGAGCCACCGTCAGCCCCTTCTTAGCCTCCCTTCTATGCTCATCAATGCCCAAAGTCTGGAGGTGGCTGAAGCAGCTGGGGCTGACGTGTCAGTGCTACCCTGAGTGTGCACACACCCAGACAGGTCACAGTAGTCCCTGGGCTCAGCTACAACTTTGCTCCACCCCAGAGCAGTCTCTGGGAGTGGGGAGAGGGCAAGCAGTCGGAACAGGCACTTTGAGTCTGTAGGGGAAGCGGGGCTTCCCAGGTCCCTGAGAGCACAGGGATGCCCCTGTCTGTAGCCACTCCCCTGTCTGTAGCTCCAGATGGGCCACTGCTGCCATCACTAGGATTACAGGTGTGAGCCACCATGCCCAGCCCATAAAAATAAATCAGCAAACAAATAGGAATATTTTTGTGGTAATAATGGTAACACTTATTGAGCACCTAACTAAATGTTAGACAACATTCCAGATAATGGAACTAGGGTGGCCAAGAAAATTACAACCACCTTGGAAAATCTCATTTCTGGTCTTTAGCTCTGCAGGCCTGAGAAATGGATTTTATTAGTTCCCTCCAAGCTTATCTGATGCATACCTATCAAGGTCACAAGAAAAATATATTAACCAGGATGACAATATGTCAATTAACAGATTCATTGCTACTAAGTGGTTACTGATTACATTTGTGAGACAGCACCTCCTCTTTCCTAAGAAAATCTAGAGAAGAAACCAACTTCAGGGGCTTGGTGAGATGGAATCAAAGCAAAGTGCATTGGATAAGGGTATTGGAGCCTGTTAAAGGATTTTATAGCAGATGCCTGCTCATTTTCAGCACAGGAAACACACCTGAGACAGGTCAGAATGCTGGCCACATGAAGGACTCCCATGAGGGAAAGGCTCAGGGCACCCTCTGCCTGCATCGGGGCTGGGACACACGAATGGACGCCCACTCCCTTCCTGTCTCCTTGCATGATTTCAGACAGGTGCAATGCAAGTCATCTGGTTTCAGCTTCAGCCTCAAGGTTCTATGCATCCGTCCTTCCTTCCAGCCTCAAAAGGACATTTTGAGGTAGGTGTATTTGGTTACTGCCAGGGATTATAACTCCATGAAACAAGGTGTATGTTACTGTTTCTCACCTTTTCTATCTAAAGAAAAGTACTGAAGCATAGACACTTCTAGGCAGTAAAAAAATATGTTTCCAGTTCCATCATGTCAGGCTGTGTTTCAAAACACAGGATGAAGTATTTTGTTGCATCAAACTCCTGGGAATAGTAAGATAGTGTCTAAGTATTTGATGGCTCCTATAAATGCTATTGAAAAGTTGCACCATTATTTTGGCTAGTGATTGACTGCATGTGTGTGGTTCTAATACAGAGAAGACATTATTTTAAAAATTTAGGAACTAGAACTGAAAAACAGATACGCAATGGAATGGTTGCTTCTCTTGTAGAATTTAGTGATTCACAGCTCTTGGTCAAGGAAGCCTTGGGACTCAATGAGATTATGGGTTTTCTAACGAGGACTGAGTCAGACCTCATGATATCAGGCCCCGTATGAAGAGTGTGGGGACTCTGTCCACTGCTCTTCTTTCCCAGTGGGCAAGTACCCTGTAGGGCATTGCATCCGGTGGGAGACTGACTGTGGTCAACGTTGTATTTTCCAGAAGATCATCCTGGCTCTTCTTGGTTCTCATTTAAGGCCCTGTGTGTGCTCTGCCCTTGGCCAGTGGCACATATACACTTTCTTCCTTTACACTAGAAGTCTGGGTTCCTAAAGGCTAACAGTAAAATCAGCTCTCCAGATTTTCAAAGGACAGACATAATAGGCAAAAATCCATTTTGAAGCCCGGAGTGCAAGTGAATAACAGCAATAGAATAAGGGTAGTTTATCATCACTAATCCTCTGCTCAAAATGTTTCTTCCTACCTCCCCTGATCATCTTCTCCCTTTCCACCTCTCTCCCCTGCCTACCTTTTTCCTGCTCCTTTTATCTTCCTTGAATAAAATACATAATTGAAATGGTTTTTGTGTTCATACATTTTTTGAGTAAGATTGTAAAATCTGGCCAGGCATGGTGACTCACGCCTGTAATCCCAGCACTTTGGGAGGCTGAGGCGGGTGGATCACCTAGGGTCAGGAGTTCAAGACCAGCCTGGACAACATGATGAAACCCCATCTCTACCAAAAATACAAAAAAATTAGATGGGCGTGGTGGTAGGTGCCTGTAATCCCAGCTATTCAGGAGGCTGAGGCAGAGGAAAGGCTTGATCCTGGGAGGCAGAGGTTGCAGTGAGCTGAGATCGCACCACTATACTCCAGCCTGGGCAACAAGAGCAAAATTCCATCTCAAAAAAAAAATTGTAAAATCCCATTTCTTAATTTTAAAAGCAGGAGTGTTGAACATTTTGCCCTGCCTAAAGAAAAAAAAAAAGCAAATTGTTTAAACATTTTGCCCTGCCTAAAGAAAAAAAAAGCAAATTTGTATGTGGAGAGGGTGAAGTGTGGGGCAAAGGGCAGTAGTGTGGAAAGAAAAATAATCTGTCCTTGACACTAGTCTAAACTTTTCTATGTGACTTCTGAGCTTTTTCCTAATTTAGTGCCACTGTGTAAGCAGCCAGCTCCTCCAGGATGGACCCTGAACAGTCTCCCAAAGATCCTTGCTTCCTGTCTCCGTGGCCTCCTTAAGGACTGACATGAGTTCTAACAGAAGCATGGCCACTTATTAGCTGTGATAAATCATCCGGTCTCTCTGAACTTCAGTTTTCTCATTCATAGCTTCATGCCTGACATGCCTAACTCACAATCAACAAGAGAACACAATGATAAAGTTGTGGAGATGGGAAAGTGTTTTGAGAAATATGAAGTTTTGTGTGAATGATCAGTGCTCTATTCCTGATCTCCAAAACGAGTTTCCTCATTTTCCTGCTCAATCAGGTCCAATTTATTTTTCAACGATTACTGTCAATCCCCACTTGTTTTCTTTTTCTTTTTATTAAGAAAAAAAGTTAAACATGTACAATAGCAGAGAGTATAGCATGATGAACGTCCAGATACCCATCACCCAGCTTCGGTGATTATCAACATATAGACAACCCTTTTCATTTTACTCACACCTGCCGCCTGATTGTTTGGAAGAAAATTCTAATTCCTAGATGTTTAAAAACTCTTCAAAATATTTAAAATAAATAAGTAAATAATGACCACAATACTATAGCATGCCTTTAAAAATACACAGTGACTCAATGTCAAATAACTGATCAGAAATCAAATTTCTTACAAGCTCAAACCTATAATCCCAGCACTTTGGGAGGCCAGGGTGGGTGAATCACCTGAGGCCAGGAGTTCGAGACCAGCCTGGCCAACATGGTGAAACCCTGTTTTTTTTTTCTCTCTCTCTTTTGAGACGGAGTTTCACTCTTGTTGCCCAGGGTGGAGGGCAGTGGTGCAATCTTGACTCACCGCAACCTCTGCCTCCCGGGTTCAAGCAATCCTCCTGCCTTAGCTTCCCAAGTAGCTGGGGTTACAGGCATGCACCACCATACCTGTCTAATTTTGTATTTTTGGTAGAGATGGGGTTTCTTCATGTTAGTCAGGCTGGTCTTGAACTCCTGACCTCAGGTGATCCACCTACCTCGGCCTCCCAAAGTGCTGGAATTACAGGCGTGAGCAACCACGCCCAGCCAAAATCCTGTCTTTATTAAAAATGCAAAAAATTAGTCAGGCTTGGTGGCAGGCACTTGTAATCCCAGCTACTTGGAAGGCTAAGGCAGGAGAATGGCTTGAATCCAGGAGGCAGAGGTTGCAGTGAGCCAAGATCACGCCTTTGCACTCCAGCCTGGGCAAAGATGTGAGTCTATGTCTCTAAAAAAAAAAAAAGAAAAGAAAAGAACTCAAATTTACTATCTTGATATCACACACACACACTCACAGAGTCATGCGCCGCATAAAATGATGGACCACATAAACCAACAATGGTGGTCCCCTTAGATTATAATGAAACTGAAAAATGTCTATTGCTTAGCAGCATCATGGCCCTCATAACATCATAGCACAGTGCATTACTCACATGTTTGTGGTGCTGCTGGTGTAAACCTATTGCACTGCCTGTCGTATAAAAGTATAGCACATACAATTATGTACAGTACCTAATACTTGATAAAGATAAGTGACTGTGTTACTGGTTTATGTATTTACTGTACTTTCTTTCATTATTTTAGAGTACACTCCTTCTACTTAAAAAAAAAAAAGTTAACTGAGAAATAGCAGCCTTAGGCAGGGCCTTCAGGAGGTTTCCAGAAGACGGCATTGTTATCCTGGAGAGGACAGCTCCATGCGTGTTATTGCCCCTAAAGACCTTCCAGTAGGATAAGATGTGGAAGTGGAAGACAGTGAACTGATGATCTCAACTCTGTAGGCCTAGGCTAATGTGTGTATTTATATCTTAGCTTTTAACAAGAGTTTAAAAAGTTTTTAAAAATTGAAAAAAGCTTATAGAATAAAGATATAGAGAATAATTTAAACTCAGTCATTATAAAAGAGTCAAAATGCTTTTTTTTTTTTTTTTTTTTGAGACAGAGTTTCACTCTTGTCACCCAGACTGTACTGCAATGGCGCAATCTAGGCTCACTACAACCTCCGCCTCCCAGGTTCAAGCAATTCTCCTGCTTCAGCCTCCCAAGTAGCTGAGATTACAGTAAAAATTAAAAGGTAAAAAAGTTACAGTGACCGACTGGCACAGCTGCTCACACCTGTAATCTCAACACTTTGAGAGATCGAGGTGGGAGGATCACTTGAGCCCTAAAGTTAAAGACCAGCCTGGGCAACACAGCAAAACTCCATCTCTACAAAAACAAACAAACAAAAAAATTAGCTGGGCATGGTGGTGTGCACCTGTAGTCCCAGCTACTTGGGAGGCTGACATAAAAGAATTGCTTGAGCCTGAGAGGTCGAGAGACTATAGTAAACCATGATTGTGCCACTGCACCCCAGCATAGGTGACAGAGTGAGACCCTGTCTCAAAAAAAAAAAAATTACAATAAGCTAAGGTTAATTTATTATTGAAGCAAGAAAAGTGGTTTTTTAAACATAAATTTAGTGTAGTCTAAGAGCACATCGTTCATTAAGTCTACGGTATTGTGCAGAGGCAAGATCCCATTCAAGTTTGATTTTTGGGTGAGATATTCACTCATCTCTCACCCGCTGACTCACCCAGAGCAACTTCCAGTTCTGCAAGCTTCACTCAGGTGGAGCTATACAGGTGTTCCTTATTAAAAATCTTTTATACCTTATTTTTATTGTACCTTTTGTGTTATTAATATTAATAGATACACAATTTGTGTTTAGATATACAAATGCTTGCCATGGTATTACAGTTGCCTGCAGTGTTCAGTACACTAACATACTGTACAGGTTTATAGCTCAGGAGCAACAAGCTGTACCATATAGCCTAGGTGTGTAGGAGGTTGTGAGATCTACCGTAAGTACACACTATGACGTTCACACAATGACAAAATTGCCTAACCACATATTTCTCAAAACGTATCCCTGTTGTTGAGCCATACATGACTGGTATTTATTCATTTGTATATGTGTATATACCTATGCGTATATATAAGCATATTTGTGTGTATGTTTATATACTGCATATATATATATATATATGTTGCTTGTAATTATATATTTAATTTGGTTTGTATGAATTGAGTCAAACAAGTTTCACCCATTGTTTTTGGTGGATATGTCTTTCTAGTATCTTTTTTTTTTTTAAAGACAGAGTCTCACTCTGTTGCTCAGGCTGGAGTGCAGCAGAAGGATCTTGGCTCACTGCAACTCTGCCTCCCAGGTTCAAGTGGTTCTTATGCCTCAGCCACCTGAGTAGCTGGAACTACAGGCATGCACACCGTGCCTGGCTAATTTTTGTGTTTTTAGTAGAGACAGGGTTTCTCCATGTTGGCAAGTCTAGTCTCAAACTCTTGGCCTCAAGCAATCCGCCCACCTCGGCCTCCCAATGTGCTGGGATTATGGACATGAGCCACCGTGCCCAGCCTCTAATATCTTTTTATTTGTCATCTATATCTGTATTGTTTTCTTGCAGTTTATTGTTGAAGAGGTTGACACTAAGGGTTCGTATAATCTATCACATTTTAGAGTGGGCTAATTAAATTCCTGTGCTGTTCTTTAATATTTTTCTCCTTCCCCTGTATTTCCTACGAACTGCAATTGGGCCCTGAGGCTAGATCCCATTCAAGTCTGACTTTTTGGTGAGGCTATTTTGCAGAGTAACTAACTAATTCTATCACTTCACAGAGGGAGGCGTAAGACACAAAGCATTTCTATTTGTGTGATGTTCCTTCCATCAGTGGATTCAGAATGTGCCAGCGAAATCCTTCACATGTGGAACTCCCAGCAGCCTCTCTTATAATGGCTTTAGCAGCCATTCACGACTATGGTTGTTTTGTAACATGTCTACCTAGCTGGATCAGACTGTATTTCCCAGTTCCCTTTTCCCATATGTTTCTGGCTAAGATGAGCCATGAGGGAGATTCTTGGGAGCTTTGGAAGATGGAAGTGAGCCAGTAACCATTCAGTAGGTCACACATACGGGGCACATCTGCTGACCTGTCTGGTGGGTATGAGGCACAGCTGGCCTGCAGCTCCCTCACCTTACCATGCATATTCCTTCAACTTCTCCCCAGCTTGGGCTAGTGTGCATGCTTAGCCCAGGACAAAGAGCTCCAGCTTCTGCTGGACACAACAGACCATCAATGTCAGAGAACTGACATAGCTCTCAGTCCATCTTCATGAATTCCTGCTTGTTTTGCTCTCCACAATTTACATCCATCCCCCTGTTCCAGATGCCTTCCCTGTGGACTTCAAGCTCTAACCTCAAATTGGATGTTTTTTTATTAGGGGTTGCAAAATGGTGATATTCTAGTTGTAATATTCCTTTTGTATTAATTAGCTGACATTTCTGAGTGGCAGTCTAAACAAGAAAAGCAAAATGAATACTTACTTCTTTCCCTTCAGTTTTCCTCTTTATCAGTTTTCACAATGAATGGGTTCCTTAGCATTTTACAAAGGTGTTCATTTAGTTGTATTTATTTGCACTTTTTTTTAGTATTATGAACTTGCAGATTTTAATGTATTTGGTATGGCATTGCAGTTGTTGTTACTATTATCATTACTATTGCTATTATGTTAAAACTGTCCCATCTTTGACCAGTGGGAGAACACTGAAGTTTGCACCTGGATCTTTCTGATGAGATTCTTGTGGTCTCTGATAGCTCCTTGCTGTCCAGTACAATAGAATGTTCCAGGCTGCCTTCAATGTTTCCTGTCCCAGCCTTGAAATAATCATTTATCCAAGGAGGCATGGCTTTCTTGAGTTAGAAATTCTATTTAGGGAACATAATCTGAGGATAAGGTTATTATTTTGGGGTTAGTTATGGCTGTAGGCCTTTTCAGTGAGCAGAGCAAGGAAATATGTTTATTTTTAAAGAAAATGTGTCCTAAATTCTTATTAAATTTTGTAATCAAATCTAAGATTACAGGATTTTCGACTTGACTCACTCAATTTTATATTTATATCTCTCCTCTTCTCCTAAAAGACTTGGTTCCTAAATATGCTACCACAATTATTTATTTGAGATACATACACATATATATGTGTGTGTGTGTGTACATATGCATATATGTACTTAGTTTCAGAAAAACACTAATATAGTAACATATTAATACACATATGTAATATGTGTACTATAGTACTAACATGGTATTACTATATAGAACACATGTATATTCTGAAACATATGTATGTATACTATGGTTTGGATATGGTTTGTTTGTCCCCATCAAATCTCATGTTGAAACTTGATTCCAATGTGGGAATGTCGAGGTGGGGCCTGGTGGGAGGTGTGTGCATCATGGAGGTGGGTCGCTCCTGAATAGATTAATGCCTTCCCTCAGGAGTGAGAGTTCTCGCTCTATTAGTTCCACTGGGAGCTGGTTGTTAAAAAGAGCCTTGCCAGGTGTGGTGGCTCACACCTGTAATCCTAGCACTTTGGGAGGCCAAGGCACGTGGATCACCTGAAGTCAGCAGTTTGAGACCAGCCTGGCCAACATGGTGAAAACTGTCTCTACTAAAAATACAAAAATTAGCCAGCTGTAGTGCCAGGTGCCAGTAATCCCAGCTACATAGGAGGCTGAGGCAGGAGAATCAGTTGAACCCAGGAGATGAAGGTTGCAGTGAGCCAAGATCACACCACTGCACTCCAGCCTCGGTGACAGAATAAGACTCCATCTCAAAAAAAATTTTTTTAGTAAAAATAAATAAAAAGAGCCTGGTACCTCCCCCACCCCTTGCTTCCTGTCTTACATGTGATCTCTGCACATGCCACCTCCCCTTCACCTCCCGCCATGACTGGAAGCAGCCTTAGGCCCTCACCAGATGCAGCTGCTAAATCTTGTACTTTTCCACCATCAGAATCACGAGCCAAATAAACTTTTTTTTCTTCATAAATTACTCAGCCTCAGATATCCTTTACAGCAACTCAAAATGGGCTAAGACGATATACTTAATAGTTTCAGAATAATAATATTAATATTATTCATAATAATGATTGAAAACAGTTTAAGATTTATCTACAATCCTCTTTATCCTTTGGACTTATTCCTCTAAGATTGTACAGTCCAATTCCTCTGTTTTAAAGCAATTAAAGTTCACCTCACTCCTGTCAAGATAGCTACCATTAAAATAAAAAGTGTTAGCAGGATGTGTAGAAATCAGAACCCTTGCATAGTGCTTGTGGGAATTTAGGGAATGAAAATGGTGTAATCTGTATGGAAAACAGCATGGAAGTTTCTCAAACAATTAAAAATACAATTATCATATCATCCAGCAATGTCCCTTCTGGATATTTCTCAAAAAAATTGAAATCAGGATCTTGAAGAGATATTAGCACTTCCATGTTCATTGCAACCCTATTCACAATAGCCAAGATGTGGAAAGAACCTCAATACCCATTGACAGACGAATGGGAAACGAAAGTGTGGTCTGTACAGGCAAGGGAATGATGTTCAGCCTTAAAAAAAAAAAAGAAAGAAATCCAGGGCCAGGCATGGTGGCTCATGCCTGTAATCCTAGCACTTTGGGAGGCCAAGGCAGGTAGATCACTTGAGGTCAGAAGTTTGAGACTAGCCTGGGCAACATGGTAAAACCCCATATCTACTAAAAATACAAAAATTAGCTGGGTGTGGTGGTGTGCCTGTAGTCCCAGCTACTCGGGAAGCTGAGGCACAAGAATCACTTGAACTTGGGAGGCGGAGGTTGCAGTAATCAGAGATTCCACCACTGCACCAGCTCTGGGCAACAGAGCGAGACTCCATCTAAAAAAAAACAAAACAGAAGGAAATCCTGCAATGGGTGACAACACTAATGATGGCTGAGAACATTATGCTGAATGAAATAAGCCGGTCACAGAAGGACACATACTGCGTGATTCTACTTACATAAGAGATCTGAAACAGTGAAATTCATAGAATCCAAGAATGGAATGGTGGCTACTGGAGGCTGAGGAAAGGGGAAAATGGGGGGTTACTAATCAACTGGCGTAAAGTTTCAGTCGAGAAAGATGAATAAACTCCAGAGAGCTGCGGTGCAGCATTGTACATACAGCCAGCAATGATGTGTTACACGTTAAAATTTGTTCAGCCTGCAGATCTCATGCTAAGAATTCTTACTATAATAAAATAAATTAAAATAAAGTCATCGAAGTTATTTCTTTCTCTATATTTCAACAATCAACTTGAGAGATGCTTAGGTTTGTTGCTTTCATTTTGGGGCTTTCACTGTTTAGGGACGGCAGTTTATTGTTCAATTTTATTTAACTTGCTTTTATCATTATATAAATCATGAGTTTGGTTCCAAACTCAAATATATAAAATTAGGCTTTATAGGGGTATAAAATATGTCCACAAATTATTTAACACACCCTTAAAAAGGTGAAGCCTGATTCCCCTCCCTTTGAGTATGTGCTGGACTCAGTATCTTTTTGGTTTTGTTTTCTTTTTTTTTAACAGAGACAAGGTCTTGACATGTTGCCCAAGCTGGTCTTAAACTCCTAGGCTTACACAATCCTCCTGCCTCAGCCTCCCAGAGTGCTGGGATTACAGACATGAGCCACCCCATGTTCACTCTCTGGCTTCTAATAAATAAGATGCAAGTGATAGTATGTGACTTCCAAGACTAGGTCATAAAAGGCATTTCAGCTTTCCCTACTCTTTTTGGATAACTTGTTATAGAAGCAGCCAGCTGCCATTTCATGAGGTTGCTCAAGCAGCCCTACGGGGAGAGGTCCATGCGGTAAGGAACGGAGGCCTCCTGCCAACAAAGAAGCAACTCACATGAGTGAACCACTATGCAAGTGGGTTATTTAGCCCCATTCAAATCTTTAGATGACTGAGACTCAGACCAACGTCCTCGCCACAGTCTCATGAAATGCC
Organism: Cacajao melanocephalus; assembly: GCA_963573385.1. Classification (NCBI taxonomy): domain Eukaryota; kingdom Metazoa; phylum Chordata; class Mammalia; order Primates; family Pitheciidae; genus Cacajao; species Cacajao melanocephalus. Next base: position 8,168 of record CAUYLG010077313.1, on the reverse strand, counting down.
CTGAGACAGAACCACCCAGCTAAGCAGCTCCTGGAGTCCTGATCCTCAAAATTTATCTGAGATGCTGCTACCATTATTTTAAGCCACTAAATTTTTTGAATAATCTATTTTGTGGCAATAGTTAAAAATACAGTTACATTCAGACAAGTCTAGCTTACATTCCTGCCTCTTCCATCCCCCCAAAGGTAACCAAGTTTTTACTTGCAAGTTTGTCTTTCCATTGCTTTTTACTTTACATATAAATAACTATGTAATTATTTCTATTAGCCACCCTTTCTTAGATAAAAGAGCACATTATGTTCGCTTTTCTGGAGTTTTCAGTTAGTAATATTTACTGGAAATCATCTCCAAGCAAGATGTAGAAATGCTCTGCATTCTTTTCAAGAGTTGCTTAGTAGTCCATTCTGTGGATGAGCCACAGATTATCCAGCCAATCACCTACTGATGTTTTGCAATGCTAGGCTTTAGCATTGCAAATAGTGCTGCAATGCATATGTCTCTTTTCATGGTTTTGCCAGTGTATCTTCAGAACAGGTTCTTATGTCCACTCCTTTTTGAACTTTTTTCCTATTGCCTAGGTTGTCATGAATCTCATTTCCCCTTTCCTCCTTCAGAGTCTATTCCATAGAATTTAGCACTTATCTGCCTTTATTTTGTATTATTCTGAGTTTCTCATGTGTATTTTAGTTCTGTACTTATGAGATTGTGCTGTGGTAGCCCATTTAAAGCAGCTATAGCTCTGGCCTACTACTGTCAGTTTATTCGGTTTAATGCTGAGCTTGTGAGGATTAAAAAAATATCTAAACTAGAAAAGGAGGGGGTGGCAAGCAGAGGGATAGTAGTAAGCCAAAATGGGAAATCTTTTTCAGCAGGTAGGCCAAACATGAAACAACTTTTCTTACCAAAGAGAGAAAAATGTAATTCTCCCCACCCCTATCAGGATGACAAGAAAGATAATGCTGATGCCAGCCAAAATCTAAGACATGGAATAAAGGGTACTCAGGTTAGAGAGAGAATTCATTCCTAGGTTAGCCAGCAAAGCAGGCAGCAAACATCTTGCCACATTGGCTGGAAGTAAATCCTTTGCAGAGAAAGATTATATTTAAAGCAGTGTTGCTATGAGGTCGCTACATATTGTGCTACTGCTAAAGAATACTGACAAGCACATGGTTGCAGTAGGTCCTCAAAAAACCCCTGCTCACTGATCAGATCCTTAGCTTCAAATTTTCATCGCAATTATATTCTTATCCTGGCCTTTCTCTTCTGTTTTCAAGTGAATTAAGTATCAGTGCATATGAGCCTTTATTTTTATAATAGATGAAACCCTCATAAAGTTGCATATAAATCTGCTTCTTATTATCCATGATACAGTTTTTTTTTTTTTCTCTGAGACATGGTCTTGCTCTATCACCCAGGCTAGAGTGCAGTGATGTTATCATAGCTCACCACAGCCTCGACCTCCTGGGCTCAAGCGATCCTCCCGAGAATGTGGACCACAGGTGTGCACTGCCACAGTCAACTAATTTTTCTATTTTTTGTAGACATGGGGTATCACTATGTTGCCAGGGCTGGTCTCAAACTCCTGACCTCAAGCAATCCTCCCACCTTGGCCTCCCAAAGTGCTGGGATAACAGGCGTAAGCCTGTGCTCCTGGCAGGTAATATACTTTTATACACACAACGGGCAAGTCACTGAAGATGCAAGTGCATGCCCATAATGGACAACATGTCTGCATTTTATAAATTGATTATTTAGTTGGGGAAATCAGGTACAAACCCAAACATAAAAGAAATCACTTCTAAAGTATTTGAGTAAGGAGTTCACTTGGGGTGCCACCTGCTGGAAATGCCATTCAGAGGCCAGAAGAGAGAGTTGAACCCAGAGTTTTGATGATAGATAAGTGGAGAAAAGCAAGGAAGGTTTTTGGCAAGAGTAGTGTGAGCTGAATTGGGAAACTGGTCATTTGCCATATTGTTAGATTAGCTGTGATGAGAGAGGGGAGTATATCGCATCTGAAACGAGGATTTTTCAGCTGGAGAGGAAGAGGGTGACACGAGAGGAAGACGGTTCGGCAGGAGTGTGTAGGGTTGGAGGCAGGCAAGCTGATTTAATGTCTGTAAACAGAATGGCATTTTTCACACTTAAGATTGGGAGTCCAATGACAACTGATCATTTCAGAGCAGTTTCATCTTCATTTCTAATTAAAGTTTAATTCTACTTCAGCCTCAAGTGTCTGTCACCATTCAACTTCAGTACCTACATATAAACACTGACAAAGAGTTGGCTTTCTATTCTTGTTAATCCTTTTTAGAAAAGTGAGGAAATGTTTAAAAGATAAACTAATGGCTGGTTAATTGGTTTCTGGCAAATTTCAGTCTTGCATTCGTAGGATTGCTCAAAGTGGGGCATGCCTGTATTTCCTCTGTGTGTGTGTAGAGGATAACCTATTCTAATGAGCTCCAGGGCTTTCCTTCCTTCACAATCAGGAAATATCCCAAGCCCCAAGAAACGAGAATAACTGTAACTGTGATTGCATCTCTCTGTGATAGACTAGCAAAAGATAGCTCCCTTTTGCCCCAGGTTGCTTTTTATTTCTTTTCAGGAATGTGGGAGGGATGGAAACATCAGGGAGAAAAAAACTTTTCCTCTACCCTTATGTTCAGTAACTAGAGGCCTGCAAATTGAACAACAGATTAACAGGAGAAAAGGCACACAATGTTTACTAATATTTACATGAATGGGAGTTAATAGAAAAGAAATGAAGCTCAAAGTTGTTAGAAGCCAGACTCTACGGCTCGTGTCTGTAGTCCCCGCTACTCTGTAGGCTGAAGTGGAAGGATCTCTTAACCCAGGATTTCAAGTCCAGAAAGAAAAGGGAGGGGAGGGGAGAGGAGAGGAGGGGAGGGGAGGGGAGGGAGGGAGGATGGAAGGAAGGAAGGAAGGAAGGAAGGAAGGAAGGAAGGAAGGAGAGAGGGAGAGGGGAGAGAAAGAAAGAAGGAAAGAAAGAGAGAGAGAAAGAAGAGAGGAGAGAGGGAAGGAAGGAAGGAGAGGGAGGGAGGAAGGGAGAGAGAGAAAGGAAGGAAGGAAGAAAGAAAGAAAGAGAAAGAGAAAGAGAGAGAAAGAAGGAAAGAAAGAAAGAGAAAAGAGAGGAAGGAAAGAGAGAGAAGAAAGGGAGGGAGGGAGGAAGGAAAGAAGGAAGGAAGGGAGGGAGGGAGGAAGGAAGGAGGGAGGGAAAGAGTGGTTAGATTCTGGGGCTTATATACCAGTTTGAACAAAGAAAAGGAAGCTTGAGTTCCAAGGGATGTGAAATCATGAGTAAGTGACTAAGAATACGTGGGAGAACTAATGGAAGATAAGAGTTATTTTAGTGAAGGTTTTGTATGCTGACTTCTCTCAGTGCCGACTCTCCATCTATCTCTGTGATAAGAGTCGCTCTCCTCTTGCTGGTACAAGGAGAAAGGGACACCATCATTAGGGAAATTTATGCCACCTTCTCAAAGATAAATTTATGCCCTGCTTTTAGATGGATAAGAGAAGGGCAGGAAACTCTTGCTGCATCTGTTGGTTCTCAATTGCCTTTGGCTCAAAATAACCCTCCAAAAGTGGTATATTTGGGGGTGGCATATTCTGATCTTCTTCAGAAACTAACATACATGGCATGCCTTTTTTAAGAGCCAGTTTTTTTTTCACATGCACCACCTCATTTCAGTATTACAACAATTCAAGGAGTTGTGTTCGTCCCAATTTACAGGTAAGAAAACAAAGACCCACAGAAGTGAAATAGCTTGCTTAAGATTACAAGCAAATCCCAGCACTTTGGGAGGCCAAGGTGGGTGGATCACAAGGTTAGGAGTTGGAGACCAGCCTGACCAACATGGTGAAACCCTGTCTCTACCAAAAATACAAAAATTAGCCTAGCGTGGTGGCGTGTGCCTGTAATCCCAGCTACTTGGGAGGCTGAGGCAGGAGAATTGCTTGAATCCGGGAGACAGAGGTTTCAGTGAGCCAAGATCGCACCATAGCACTCCAGCCTGGGCGACGAGAAAGACTCCCTCTTGGGGGAAAAAAGAAAATTACAGGTGAATTAGGAGGCAAGGCCAGCAGCAAACCCACTTCAGCCTGATTTTAAAACTGAACTTCTTTCCTCCATCCCACAGCACCATTCCTCCCTTGGAGGGGGAGTTGTCGATTTACAGGCAGGAAGGGAGAGAGTTCAATGTTTGAAGAGAGATGGAGGGTTAAATAAATGTTACTTACTATTGAGGAGAAGAATTATGAAATAGTGCTGCTACAGCCCAGCTCTGCACCACCCTTCAGTTGCAAAGGTTGGTTATTGCTGGGAGATGAGAGTTTTTCCTGCATGGGGTTATTTGTTGTAGAGAATTTTCGAACCATATCACTAAATCACAATTACTGCGCATGCTATGAAGCTTTGCTACCTGGAATGAGCCCATGCCCTCAATTCATTCTTCAAGCCTCTGCTCAGACGTCCACTCTCCTCTTAGTGCTTTTCACATGGAGTAACTCCGCGGTCTACCTGAAACATTTGGGAAAGGATTCAGGTGTCCATTCTAAAAAATAAGCAATCTTACCATTAGACAATCACAAACCTATGTAGCTTCCCAAGCCCTCTGCTAAAGATTCCTGAACTTTTCTTGGTGGTTTACTTTTAGACAAACTGAATAAGTCTGACATGGATGAATGCTTGGGCGTCCTTCCCTTCTCTATTCTTTTCTGTATTTCTCTTCTCTACGCCCCCACATTCTTCTCTGTCTTGACCACTCCTCTGTCTTCTCTGCCAAGACCCCAACTCCATCCTAGAAGCCGAAAGCGAGCCTCATGAAGTCGACTGTCCTTGCCATGCTGGGTGGTGGCAGTGTGGCTGTGGTGGTCTCTGTGCCCGCTCTCAGTAGAGCAGCTTCTACCATGGTGCCTCCCCAGCCACATGCCCTTAGTAAGGATGTGCTGAGTGATAAACACAGGGAATGTCCCTGGGGCCTTTCAGATTCTTTAGATTGGAAAATGCGCTAGACTTCTAAAGATCTCTTACTGTTTTGTGTTTGGGTTTTGTTGTTGTTAGTCACAATATTTCTGACCTCTTAAGACGTCTTTAAAGTGTCATGGCAATGGGCATGTGTAGTTTTGTTTACACCGTGGCATTTACTGCCCCTTCATCTTTTCACAATGTTAAGGTTTTCTTCAGGGAACAGGGAACCCATCGTATTCCGGTCTCAGCCCATTGGCTTTAGCAAGAGCTTGGTTTTTAGTACGCTTGTGACCTCAGCCAAAACAATGAGAATATTGCATCTCTCAACTACTATCAAGGACGTGCATGTGACCCACTCCGGGTAAGTGAGCATCACCTTGTGTGAGCTATTGGTAAAGCCCTACTGTTCTCTATCAAAGATTCTGGTTTTTTTTTTTTTTTTTTTTTTAGAGGGAGTCTCGCTCTGTCGCCAGGCTGGAGTGCAGTAGTGTTATCTTGGCTCACTGCAACCTCCGCCTCCTGGGTTCAAGCAATTCTCCTGTCTCACCCTCCCAAGTAGCTGGAACTACAGGCACACGCCACTATGCTCTGCTAATTTTTGCATCTTTAGTAGAGACCAGGTTTCACCATGTTGGTCAAGCCGGTCTCGAATTCCTGACCTCAAGTGATCCACCCACCTCAGCCTTCCAAAAAAGTGCTGGGATTACAGACATGAGCCACTGCACTCAGCCTCCATTGAAGATTCGAACTAAGCGGATGGGATATAAGCAGACTGTGACTCTCCTGCCACCTAGTAGGAAAGACCTTATAGGAGAACGTTTAAAAAAAAGGAAAGCAGCCGGGTGCAGTGGCTCACACCTGTAATTCCAGCACTTTGGGAGGCTGAGGCGGGCGGATCACAAGGTCAAAGAGATCGAGACCATCCTGGCCAACATGGTGAAACCCCATCTCTACTAAAAAGTATAAAAATTAGCTGGGCGTGGTGGTGAGTGCCTATAATCCCAGCTACTCGGGAGGCTGAGGCAGGAGAATTGCTTGAACCCAGGGGGTGGAGATTGCAGTGAGCCGAGATTGCGCCACTGCACTCCAGCCTGGCGCCTGGTGACAGAGCAAGACTCTGTCTCAAAAAAGAAAAGGAAAAAGAAAGAAAAGCACAAGAGATGAAGAAGCAGTCTCTTTTGCTCCAGCCCTGGACCCAGCTATGCCTGAAGCTAGGCAGTTCTTGGACTTGGACTTTTTAAAGAGCCTATTAATTTCCTTTGTTATTGAAGCCAATTGGAGTTGGGTTCTTAGCACTTCCAATAAAAAGTCCTTATCAATAAAGTTATTATGCTAAGATCCTTGTCTCTCTTTTTTTTTCTTTTCTTTTTTTTTTTTTATTGTACTTTAGGTTCTGGGGTACATGTGCAGATCATGCAGGATTGTTGCATAGGTACACACATGGCAATGTGGTTTGCTGCCTCCATCCCCCTGTCACCTACATCTTGCATTTCTCCCCATGTTATCCCTCCCCAACCTCCCCACCCCACCACTGTTCCTCCCTTGCCCCCACAACAGACCCCAGTGTGTGATGCTCCTCTCCCTGTGTCCATGTGTTCTCATTGTTCAACACACACCTGTGAGTGAGAAAATGCGGTGTTTGATTTTCTGTTCTTGTGTCAGTTTGCTGAGAATGATGGTTTCCAGATTCATCCATGTTCCTACAAAGACCACAAACTCATCCTTTTTTATGGCTGCATGGTATTCCATGGTGTATATGTGCCACATTTTCCTTGTCCAGTCTATTGTTGATGGGCATTTGGGTTGGTTCCAGGTCTTTGCTGCTGTAAACCATGCTGCAATGAACATATGTGTGCATGTGTCTTTATAATAGAACGATCTATAATCCTTTGGGTATATATCCAGTAAGGGAATTGCTGGGTCAAATGGAATTTCTATTTCTAGGTCGTTGAGGAATTGCCTTACTGTCTTCCACACGGTTGAACTAGTTTTCACTCCCACCAACAGCATGAAAGTGTTCCTATTTCTCCACATCCTCTCCAGCATCTGTTGTCTCCAGATTTTTTTAATGATCACCATTCTAACTGGAGTGAGGTGGTATCTCAATGTGGTTTTGATTTTCATTTCTCTAATAATCAGTGATGATAAGCATTTTTTCATATGTTTGTTGGCCTCATATATGTCTTCTTTTGAAAAGTGTCTGTGGCCGGGCGCGGTGGCTCATGTTGGTAATCCAAGCACTTTGGAGGCCAAGGTGGGCGGATCACCTGAGGTCGGGAGTTCAAGACCAGCCTAACCAACATGGTGAAACCCCGTCTTAAAAAAAAAAAAAAATTAAAAAAAAAAAAAGAAAAGTGTCTGTTCATATCCTTCTCCAACTTTTGGATGGATTTGTTTGTTCATTTCTTGTAAATCTGTTTTAGTTCTTTGTAAATTCTGGATATTAGCCCTTTGTCAGATGGGTAGATTGCAAACATTTTTTCCCATTCTGTTGGTTGCCAGTTCCCTCTAATGACTGTTTCTTTTGTTGTACAGAAGCTCTGGAGTTTAATTAGATCCCATTTGTCTATTTTGGCTTTTGTTGCCAATGCTTTTGGTGTTTTAGTCGTGAAGTCCTTGCCTATGCCTATGTACTGAATGGTTTTTGCCTAGGTTTTCTTCTAGGGTTTTTATGGTGTTAGGTCTTATGTTTAAGTCTTTAATCCATCTGGAGTTAATTTTAGTGTAAAGTGTCAGGAAGGGGTCCAATTTCTGCTTTCTGCACACTGCTAGCCAGTTTTCCCACCATCATTTATTAAACAGGGAATCCTTTCCCCATTGGTTGTTTTTGTCAGGTTTGTCAAAGATCAGATGGTTGTAGATGTGTGGCATTGCCTCCAAGGCCTCTGTTCTGTTCCGTTGTTCTACATTTCTGTTTTGGTACCAGTACCATGCTGTTTTGATTACTGTAGCCTGTAGTACAGTTTGAAATCAGGTAGTGTGATGCCTCCAGCTTTGTTCTTTTTGCTTAGGATTGTTTGGCTATGTGGGCTCTTTTTTGGTTCCATATGAAGTTTAAGGTGGTTTTTTCCAGTTCTGTGAAGAAGGTCATTGGTAGCTTGATGGGGATAGCATTGAATCTATAAATTACTTTGGGCAGTATGGCCATTTTCATGATATTCATTCTTCCTAACCATGAGCA
>CAUYLG010077312.1:0-17367 GCA_963573385.1 Cacajao melanocephalus | reverse complement strand
AGCCACTCTTTCTCAAGTCTTAAGAGACTCCTTCTGGCGCCATCTCCAGGTCCACAGCAGTGCCCTGCTGTGCCATATCAGAGCCAAAAGCAAAAATATCCAATAATGCCAATCCTGCTTTTTTTTTTTTTTTTTTTTTTTTGGTTGGATTTTAAATCTTTTTGCCCAGGCTGGAGTGCAGTGGCACAATCTCAGCTCACTGCAACCTCCGCCTCCCAGGTTCAAGCGAGTCTCCTGCCTCAGCCTCCTGAGTAGCTGGGATTACAGGCGTGTACCACCACACCCGGGTAATTTTTGTATTTTTTTAGTAGAGATGGGGTTTCATCATGTTGGTCAGGCCGGTCTTGAACTCCTGACCCTATGGTCTACCCCCCTCAGCCTCCAAAAGTGCTGGGATTACAGGTGTAAGCCACTGCTCCCAGCCTGCTACTCCTGGCTTTAATTAAAATTTTGACATTTTGTTCATCACATAATTTTTTGCATTAATTTTAAGTATTACATTAAAATACTATTTATCTTGATGACCGAGGGTTTTGGCACTCTCCCTTAAATTTTTACAACCCTAGTTCAGGCCCTGGCCCACATTAATAACAATACACGTGGGGCAAGCCAAGGAAAGAATAAACAGCCAGGCTCATTAGCTCCATCAAAGACTGGGCAACAGCTTCAGAATCACCGATGGAGGGGTGTGTGTGCGTGTGTGTGTGTCTGTGTGTGTGTCACAGTGAAATCAGACTTTGAATATTCGAATAAATATTTTACATCATGTTGCACTGCCACCTAAGATAGGAGTGTCCAATTTTTTTGGCTTTCCTGAGCAAAATTGGAAGAAGAGTTGTCATGGGCCACACACAAAATACACTAACAATAGCTGATGAGCAAAAAAAAAAAAAAAAAAAAAAAATTGCAAAAAGTCTCAATGTTTTAAGAAAGTTTACGAATTTGCGTTTGGCCGAATCCAAAGCCATCCTGGGCCACGGGTTAGACAGGCTCGTTCTGACAGCTGACAAATTAACTAGAACTTTTAATTATCTTAAACATTGAGCTCCATTTTTTTTTTTTTTTACTTTTTTCTTTTTATTTTCTTGGAAGTTTCGTGATACTGCCCAGGCTAGAGTGCAGTGGCTATGCCCAGGAATGATCACAGTATACTCTGCCTCGAACTCCAGACCCCAAGAGATACATACACACCATGTACTGTCAATACTTCCTCACAGGTAACCACCCCTCGGACCTCAATCACCATAGGGTAACTGTGCCTGTTTCTCAACTTCACACACATGGGGTCATATGGTGTGTCGTTTTTGTGTCCGGTTTCTCTCACTCAGCATTTTGTCTGCAACACTCATCTATCTGTTTTGTGTATTCGTGCTTCATTCCCTTTGATGTTGCTGAGTGGTATTCCATGGTATGGCTACAGCATGCTTTGTTTATACAGTCACCTGTTGATGGACATTTGAGTTTCTTCCAGTTGGGAGCTATCATGAGGAAAGCTGCTATGAGTTAAGTACGTAAGCATTTGTTTCTTTTCCATAAATACCCAAGTGGATCACTGAGTCAAAAGGCACACGCTCAGCTTCAGTAAATATTAACATTTTCCAAGAAGCTGTTCCTCTGGATGTTATACACCAGACTTCCAGTTATTCCACGTTCTCGTCAGCACTTGATATTGTCAGATTTCTTAATTTATCCATTCTAATAGGGGCTGCAGAGGTTTCTGCTAAAATAAGCAATTTCTATGTCTCTCCAATTTTACCATGACTCTATAACTCCAATAGAACAGCTATAAAACCTCAAGTAAGACTAAGAATCACAAGAAAGTAGAGTAAAATCTCAGAGCTCACTAGTTTCTTTCTTTCTTTCTTCCTTTTTTTTTTTGAAATAGAGTTTCACTTTTGTGTCCCAGGCTGGAGTGCAATGGCGTGATCTTGGCTCACTGCAACCTCCGCCTCCTGGCTTCTCCTGCCTCAGCCTCCCCAGTAGCTGGGATTACAGGCACATGTCACCACGCCTGGCTAATTTTTGTACTTTTAGTAGAGATGGGGTTTTGTCATGTTGGCCAGGCTTGTCTCAAACTCCTGACCTCAGGTGATCCACCTGCCTCAGGTCCCAAGGTGCTGGGATTAGAAGCATGAGCCACCACTCTTGGCCATGAGCTCACTAGTTTCAAGAACTCATAAGATAAGCACAGATGATCACGGCAAGGAAACCTGCAACATTTCATGAACATCACAAGAACTCTTATAAACAATGTGCTGCCAAAAGATGTTTACGAGGAACCTGGGCACCGAGGCTCATATCTGTAATCCATCCCAGCACTTTGGGAGGCTAAGGTGGGAGGATCACTTGAGGCCAGGAGTTCAAGGCCAACCTAGGCAACATGGTGAAACCCTGTCTCAACAAATTTTAAAAAATAGCCAGGCATGGTGGTGCACGCCTGTAGTCCCAGCTACTCAGGAAGCTGAGATGGGAGGATCACTTCAGCCCAGGAGGTGGAGGCTGCAGTGAGCTGTCATTCCTACCACTGCACTCTGGCCTGGGGAAAAGAGAAATACCCTGTCTCAAAAAAAATTTTTTTAAAGATGTTTGCAAGGCTAAGCCAGTATCTCTTCTGAGAAATAAAGAAGTAAATGATACAATTAGAAATATCTGCATACCTACTATGTATAAACAAACCCAAAGGACATTTTAGCCTTTATCTCACTTGGCCTCTGACAGCGGAGTGACCCTGTGAACCCTTCACCAAAAGAACACTCCCTCCCCCCACACTTCTGGTCTCCCAAACTCTAGTTACTACTCTTCTGTGAGTTCTCCTACACACAGATATCACTCCTGTCTACACAGGAATGGTCCCCAAACCCTTGCCTCAAACTCCTATCCCTCTGTCAAGTGTCAGGCCCAGATGTCCCACTGCCCTAAATATCTCCACTTAGAAATCTCAGGAGTGGCCAGGAGCGGTGGTTCACGCCTGTAATCACTGGCCAGGTGTGGTGGCTCACGCCTGTAATCCCAGCACTTTGGCAGGCCGAGGCAGGCAGATCATGAGGTCAGGAAATCGAGACCATCCTGGCCAACATGGTGAAACACCATCTCTAATAAAAATGCAAAAAAAATTTGGCTGGGTATAGTGGCACATGCCTGTGATCTCAGCTGCTCGGGAGGCTGAGGCAGGAGAATCACCTGAACCTGGCAGGCAGAGGTTGCAGTGAGTCGAGATGGTGCCGCTGTACTCCAGCCTGGGTGACAGAGGAGACTCCATCTCAAAACAAACGAACAAACAAACAAAAAACTCAGGAGCACATCAAACTCCGCACATTCAGAACAAGACAAGACCCTCCAGGTCCTCACCACTGGGACAGCTCATTGATGGTGGTCCAACTCAGAGACCTCGGCCTTATCCTTCACTCTGCCCCTTCCTTACCCTTCGTACCTCTTCAACAAGCAAGGCTCATCTGCTGGACATCTATCAACACTGCGCGCACTAACCTGCCCTCCGTCACCTTCAGTACAGCCAGAGCTTCCATCGGGTTTCGGTCATCATGGAGGATCACGTGCTGGCCTGGGACACGTTCACCAAGGTGAAACCGGCCGCCACCCCTAACGCCACCCAACCCTGCCATGGGCCTTCTCCCTGGAAAATCTATAAACCGCATCCCTTTTCTACCCTAGTGACCAAATACGGACGCAACTTCTGAGTTTGAGAGAAGTTCTCAAACCTGCTTGTAATGATCAATCTGCCAGGCTGCCTCTTGCCAAACAGAGAATTCAGTACACCAGAAAGAATGGAAACTAGATTATAAGACAGCCAAACTCCCAGGAATATTTTTCTTTCTTTCTTTTTCCTTTTTTTTGAGACGGAGTTTCACTCTTGTTGCCCAGGCCGGAGTGCAATGGCACCATCTTGGCTCACCACAACATCTGCCTCCCGGGTTCAAGAGATTTTCCCACCTCAGCCTCCCGAGTAGCTGGGATTACAGGCATGCGCCACCACAACCGGCTAATTTTGTATTTTTAGTAGAGAAGGGTTTTTCCATGTTGGTCAATCTGGTCTTGAACTCCCGACCTAAGGTGATCCACCCACCTCGACCTCTCAAAGTGCTGGGATTACAGGCATGAGCCACCGGCCCAGCCAGAATATTTATTTTCTTTATTCCCTTTAAGACTATCATCTCTATTATAACATCAAGAGACTTATTCCAGCTAAAAGTTTTGCAAGTGTTAACTTTGAGTTAACACTCAAAAGTTTTGAGTGTTAACGCAATTGTAAAAACATTCCTCTTGTACTGATTTTTTTTTTTTTTTTGAGACAGGGTCACTCTCCATTGCCTAGGCTGGAGTGCCGTGGTATAATCATGGCTCACTGCAACCTCTGTCTCCCGGGCTTAAGCAGTTGTCTGCTTCCCAGATAGATGGGACTACAGGGGCACACCACTATGCCCAGCTAATTTTAGCAGTTTTTGTAGAGATGGGGTTTCACCATATTGCCCAGGCTGATCTCCAACTCCTGGGCTCAAGCAATCTACCCGCCTCGGCCTCCCAAAGTCCCAGCATTACAAGCATAAGCTGCCACACCTGGCCAGAAATTTAATAAGACTAATTACTTTCCTACCTTTCAAATATAGCGTGAAACATGTACTGCAGCAGTCAGCATTTCAGTCTACTTTGCCAATGACTCGGCTGTCACGCCTTTTATCCGCAGCTGTAATAATCACAATCTGCTTGTTTTCTCAAACTGAAAGATGTTTTCTCAAATATATAACACCAAACTATGTTTTTCCCACAAGACACCTTTGGAATGTCTGGATATTCAAATCCAAAGGGATTCTTCTAATGTCTTGACACCATTGCAAAGTTAACCCTTTCTCCTCAAAGTCAAAGCAGGGAAGCCAATTGCCAGGTGAGCAAAAACCGTAGCTCATATCTGCGCTTTAGGCCAAGGGGGCTATTCCTGCCACTGTCATACAGATGAAGGCCAGCGCACACCCCACCCTTGAGGTGTGGCAGACAACACCTGTTCCCAAACTATTTTTGGATGAATGGATCATAAGGAGTTCAGTAAACAGTAATTATGGCTAACACAAATGCTTCCTTTCAGCCAACCATATGTGTAAGTTCACATAATCCTCTTAATAACTGTAAGATGGCTGGGTGTGGTGGCTCAGGCCTGTAATCGCAGCACTTTGGGAGGTGAAGGCAAGTGGTTCACCTGAGGTCCGGAGTTCAAAACCAACCTGGCCAACATGGTGAAACCCCGTTTCTGCAAAAAATAAAAAAATTAGCTGGGTATGATGGCAGGTGCCTATAATCCCAGCTAACTGGGAGGCTGAGGCAGGAAAATTGCTTGAACCTGGGAGACAGAGGTTGCAGTGAGCCAAGATCGTGCCACTGCACTTCAGCCTGGGTGACAGAGCAAGACTCCATTAAAAAAAAATAACTGTATGAGGTTATCATATAAGGCAATGATTCCGAAGCTGCCTGTCATAAATAGGAGTTATTGGGTTCAATGCACCTAAGCACCAATCTTACAGGGGAAAAAGGAACATGGCTTCAAACACATCGATGGTGTGCTGCCTTGTGTCTGCACTGTTAAATCTGAAGGTTTTAACTGTTTATCTAATGAATGAAAACACAGCTACATCTCACTCAGGCACATAAAGCAACTGTACAGCTGTATTCTGCATTTTATTTAAAACATATTCTAGATGCAAACGTTGAAAAGAAACGCTCACTGTCTAGGTGACAGTCTTTTCTTCGCTACTATGAAAGCCAGTAAATCAATTGTCTTGGAAATTCTGCACCCAAACGTAATACTCAGAGACACAGCACCAGTGAGTCATACACATAACAAATTACTCATTTTCCTCCTCCCCACCTTTCCTCTAAATCATTGTAATGCTATTCCTGAATCATAGGTTTGGTTTTTTGTTTGTTTAGTGTTTTTAATTCTCCAGCATAAAGCTTGCCAATTTCAACTTTGTAACATGACAAGAGTCTGTCCCTTTACTTTAAGTAAACCTCCAATTTTCTTCCCAGGTTTGAAATTCTGCAGTGCAGGCAAAGCCCACACCTCTGGACCTCTCCTGGATGCTATAACTGTCTTGCTAGATCTCTTCAGATATCAGATTACCGAACTCCCCAGCTGGAAGTCCAACAGACAAACCTATTTTATTGTGGGAGCCTTGTATTCAGAATCACAAGATGTAGCACACTGTTTTGCTGAGTTACCGTTTTCTCTTCTGGAAGTCTCATACACTACATCCAAAGAGGAATGAACACTTGGAAAACTTAACATTTACTAAAGCCGAACATATGCCTTACGACCTAATAATCCACGCCTGAGCACATATCCAAGACAAACGAGTGCTTATATACTTAGTTCACAGTCGCTTTATTCATGAGAGTCCCAAGTGGAAAAAACCCAAACGTCCATCCACAGGTAACTGTATGAACAAATCATGGTGTAACCATACCATGGGATACTATTCCGCACCAAAAAGGAATGAAGCATTAGAACATGCAACAAATGGATGAATGTCGCAGAAAAAATGTCGAGCAAAACAGATCAGACACAAAAGTGCACACTATAGGACGCTATTCACATGAGGTTCAAAAACAGGCACAGCTATCCTACGGCGATGCAGGTCGCAGGAGTGGCTACGGACAAGGAGTTACGGGCAGCACAAGTGGTGTACATAAGTAAAATCAACAAAGCTAAGATAATGAAAGGCTCGATGCATAAGAAATGAAAGGTTCAGCCAATCTGTCAGCCTTCGATGGTAATGCAACACAATATAAAACATTTGTTTCACAGAGCACAGCAGCAAGCAAAACTCAGGCAGGAGCAGAGACCGCCAGCATCGCCTCTCATGAGCCGTGTCCTCTTCCCGCCGTGCTCTGCAGCCACCACACGGCCACCTGGTTCCACCACGAATCTGGCCCATCAGTCCCTGTGGCACGAACCGCCGAGCTGCCTGCAGTCCCTCTCTGCCTGACCTTCTCATCGCACTGAGGGCAATCAATCCTTCTGGAAGTCAAAGGAATCTGTCTTCCCCACTCTCCAAGAAATATTTCCTAATGGTCCCCAGACAAACATAAATTCAAGGGTGGTTTCTGCTTCATTGTTTACCGGCTCCTCAAGGTCCAAATTCCTGACTTCATAATACAGGTGAAGCCAAACCACTTCTAACATTATAGGGAGACATCTTGTCTTTGGTCACATCTCAAACTAGAAATTATGTGATAGGAATCCATAATCAAAGGAGGCAGCCTGCACTAGGGGCTGTGCATCTAGAGTACGTCGTATCATATCTGCTCCACAGTTTGCAAAACTTAAAAACTGAGAGCTTACAGAATGTTAGCACGACAAACATCCAGACCCACAGCACATGTGGTTTATGTTAAAGAACTGCTTGGCCAGGTACAGTGGTTCACGCTTGTAATCCTAGTACTTTGGGAGGTCAAGGTGGAAGGATCGCTTGAGGCCAGGGCAGCCTGGGCAACATAGAAAGGCCTCATCTCTAAAAAAAATTTAAAAAAGAAAAAGAAAATTAGCCAGGTGGGGCAGCACATTTGCAACTTGGGAGGCCAAAGCGGGAAGATGGCTTGCGCCCAGGAGTTCAAAGTTACAGTGAGGTGTGATCACACCACTGCACTTCAGCTCAGGCAACAGAGAGATTCCATCTCTAAAAAAAAGAACTTTCTAATTTTACCAAAACCACCAGAGGAACGGATGGACAACTTCTAAAATCCCATGGTTCTCCATATGCATAAATGCTTTATCTCAGTGATCCTGGAGAGAGAGAAAAAAAGTGAGATCCTATATCCCTATTCTGATTAATATGCATTTTAAGTGACGTAAATCAACCTGCATCTATGTAATAGAAGGTAGGATTTGCTAATAGTTAATCCGTATGAACATAAATCAGTAGACAGTGGCATCTTTTCATCAACATAATCATGTTAACTAGTAACTAATTCTAGTCATTAAGGAGGAATGCAATAGGAGAGAAGTGCCCTGAAGAGTGGGCTGAAGAGACACTTTCAGAAAATGTCAAGCCACTTCATCTACATGCTCACAGTTATTTTCACCTACTTCTTAAAAGAAAAAAAAAAAAAAGATTTTTAAAGTCAGCTGAGTACCCACAGCATGGTCTTATTTAACATTCAATTATGGATAATTTATACTGTGATGGAGCATCCTTGTTGGATGTTAGTACAAAATTCATTTCCTCTGGATAGATTATCTTCTGTCTTTGAATATCTTGGGACTAGCGGAGACCCTAGAAACAATCCAGACCCAAGATTCTCAAACTGGGGTACATGCGCTTATGCTGGGGAGTCCACAGAACCTCAGAGAAAATAAGGTACATTTTCCTTAAGAGTACTTTTTGGAGGCTGAGCACGGTGGCTCATGCCTATAATCCCAGCACTTTGGGAGGCCAAGGCGAGTGGATCACAGGGTCAAGAGATCCAGACCATCCTGGCCAACGTGATGAAACTCCATCTCTACTTAAAAAACAAACAAACAAACAAACAAACAAAAAAACATTTTTTTGACTCAGACAGCAATGTTTTTTGTTTTTTTTTTGAGATGGGGGTCTTACTCGGTCACTTAGGCTAGAGTACAATGGTGGAGTCATGGCTCACTGCAGCCTCAACCTCCTGGGCTCAAGAGATCCTCCTACCTCCGCCTCCCTAGTAGCTGGAACTGCAGGTGCACATCACCGCACCTGGCTAATTTTTTTTTTTTTTTTTTTTTGGTAATGATGAGGTCTCACTATGTTGCCCAGGCTGATCTTGAACTCCTGGGTTCAAATGATCTTCCCACCTCGACATTCTAGAAGGGCTCTTCCCAGCTTTACCTGTTATATAACGAGAACCTGTTTCAGTTTAAAAAAAAAAAATTAATGAAGTCCAAACAGGCTGAGTACAGGCATACTGCCCATGAGTTAGCCCTGCTCCACAAGAAACAGTACTATAAAACAAAAACAATATATTTTGGGAAAAAAAAAACAAAAGACCAAACAAAGATTTCAAGAGCTCCCCTCCCACCCCATTCAACCCTCTCCCACCTCAGGTGCACTATCAACAATGACTAAACAAATGTCTCACTATAATGAATAATACTACACAGTCGTTCATAAAACGCCTGTCAAAGCCTTTCTTTAAGCAGCTAAACATCACTGGTATTCTATGTAACTCAGGAGACATCCAGTTTCACACATATGCAATTATTTACTGTCTCTTCACTAAAACTTTGCACTTTTTAACACTGAAAGTGGCCTCCATTTAGACACATCTAAGAAGACATGTCAGAATAGGGAGTATTTGTTTGAAAAGAAGGGGAAAAAGGGAGGTGAGAAGCCAGAAGACCCATTCATTCAACAGTGTAACTCTGTCAAACAACAGTGTATCTCTTTCCAAGAATAAAATAGAACCTAAGAACCCACATGAGCCCTTGGGTTCATGTAGACACAGTTTTCCTCCTAACAACTCCATCTTTTAAAAAAAGCATCCTCTTGTCTTCCCCTACGAAAATGACAGTGCATGCCAAATACAGATCAGTTCAATAGATTAGAGTCCATTTTCTTTCTTTCTTTTTTTTTTTTTTCTTTTGGTGACAGAGTCTCACTCTGTCGCCCTGGCTAGAGTGCAATGGTGCAATCTCAGTTCACTGCACCTCCAACTCCTGGGAGCAATTCTCCTGCCTCAGCCTCCCAAGTAGCTGGGATTGCAGATGCAGGCCACACCATACTACTTTGTTTATATTTTAGTAGAGATGGAGTTTCACCGTGTTGGCCAGGCTGGTCTTGAACTCCTGAGCTCAGGCAATCCACCTGCCTGGGCCTCCCAAAGTGCTAGGATTACAGATGTGAACCCCCACGTCTAGTGATCAGAGCCCATTTTCAAAACCAAGGGTCACAGAATCATGTAGTGAAGAGGCTGGTCATGGTAACATTACTACAAGTTTATCAAACCTTCCAATCATATAGTGTTAAACTTTGGCATGCGCAAAAGGCTTTACTGAATGTCTGCAACCCTCTGTGAGTTTAAATGAACTGTTTACCCTCACCTTTCTTACTTGAGCCCCAAAGGGCTGTCCCTTGTAGAAAAAAAGAACTGTCTCTTGTAGAAAAACTGGCCACCTATCTATTTACTTTCCTTGGCGCCCTTATGAGCTGTATGATGCAACAGAACAATCGCATCTATAAAAACTCCGACAGCGGAGAGGAGAATGCCAAGGTCTGTTCTCTACCTTGAGAGCACGGAGTCAAGATGGGGCGTCAAGATGGTTGATTCAAGAACCGTCAGTTACAGAGGCTTACTACACATAAGGTCAGCGGCAAGGACTCAATGCAACGACAAGGCCTGGGCGCAGTGGCTCACGCCTGTAATCCCGGCACTTTGGGAGGTCATGGCAGGCAGATCACTTGAGGCCAAGACTGTGAGACCAGTCTGGCCAACATGGTGAAGCCCCATCTCTATTAAAAATATAATAATTACCTGGGCGTGGTGGCGTGCATCTGTAGTCCCAGCTACTTGGGAGGCTGAGGCTGGAGAATTGCTTGAACCCGGGAGGTGGAGGCTGCAGTGAGCCAAGATCGCACCACTGTACTCTAGCCTGGGTGACAGAGCGACACTCAAAGAAAAAAATAAAAGAATGCAACGACAGGAACGAAATCCACTTAAGACCGCAAACGTTAAAAGTTTGGAAAGTGAAAGTTTAAGAACTCTTTTCAATGTGATGAGTGCTCTATTATTTTCGAAGCCCTTTTGTTTTTTTGACAGAGTCTCATTCTGTTGCTTAGGCTGGAGCGCAGTGGGGTGATCTTTACTCACTGCAGCCTCTGCTTCCCAGGTTCAAGCTATTCTCCTGCCTCACCCTCTTAAGTAGCTAGAATTACAGGTGCCCATCACCCTGCCCAACTAATTTTTGTATTTTTAGTACAAACGGGGTTTCACCATGTTGGCCAGGCTGGTCTTGAACTCCTGATCTTAAGTGATCCGCCTGCCTCAGCCTCCCAAAGTGCTGGGATTACAGGCGTGAGCCACCACACCTGGCCCAAAGCCCTTTTATATTACCTGATCTGACCCTCATAATAATCCTATAAAACAATAATTACTGTTACATGTTTTATCATCCCTGCTAAGGCTCAAAAATGTTACCAAATTACAAACCGAATCATGTTGGAATGAGACCTGAAAGCGCTCCCATGTCGTTCAGCCGAACTTTGTTACAGACAGACCCTTGCATTTAAAACATTGTCTCCCAGAGAGGGGAGAGCAGGGCAGAGAGGTTAAGTAAGGTCACACAGCCAATAGAGAGAGAGAGGGGTTGGAATTTCAGTCCAAATTTCCCACTCCAGGAGCAGAGAGAAGGAGACGCCGCACAGCCGGGGTGGAGACACCCTCAGCCGAGCGCTGGGGACGGGAAACTGGTCCCTGGGGCATCAAACAGGAAGCGGCTGGTGCTGGGGCCAAGCCGAATCCCAACTCTTGCCAAACCCGCAGTCCTGGGACAAGGGCTTTAGCCCAATTCAACATCCCCGAGGGCCGGGCTCGGCTCTCCAGCTGGCTTAGACTACACTGGCCTGGGAACCCCTTGACAAAGCAGAGGTCAAAGATCAAAGAGCAACCGAGCATGACCATTCCACACAGAGAGAGGGGGGAAGGCGCCATCTGTCACTCCAGGCCCAGCTCTCCAAACCTACGGGTCCAGCTCGCAGCCTGTGGTCTCTCCACTCCATCTGGGAGGCCGTCCCCAGCGGACGGGCCCCAGGGCTAAGCAGAGCTCAGCCCGAGCGCCTTCCTCTTCGCTGCTCTGGTAGCTGGAAACGGGAAAGGACCGTGGAACGAGACCGTTTCTGTACAGTAACCTCCACCCCCCTTCCAGATAAACAAAAGACCCTCCAGGAAAGGTGACCAATCCCGATACGCACTCATAGACAGAAGTGGCAACGTTCACACATTGGAAGCAAATAAAGTTCCGGTGAAAACAAAACCAGCGGCCCAACGACGAATACTTTGGAGGCTCTCAAAGCGGACGCTAATTTCAGCGTCTGCACAAGTGCAGGCGAGGGGCTGCAACAGGGAAGCTGGGCGGGGAGGGGCGCCCGGCGCCAGCCTCAGGAGCAGGCCGACTGGTGACATCTTTCCCGAAACACAACTTTACAAAACAAGAGACGACGCGGTTCACTGCGTTTGTTTTTACCTGCAAGAGGCTGACCTTGGAGACGAGAAAAGAACTTTAAAAATGAAGTCAAAAGAGTGAGGAAGTGAACTTGGTGGCTCTCAAGGGTGCAAAGCAGGCTCTTAAACGCATCTCTGCGGTGTCTACGCGCTCGGAGGGTGTCATTTTCATGGAGCCTTGCGGGTGCGTGGGAACCGGGTGCTGCCCGCTCCGCGCTGTCTGAAGGTCGCCTCAGTGTCACCTCGCAGAGCCGCGCGCGGATCCAGGCCACGCGGCGGGGCCGACACGAAGCCCTGGGGCACTTTTCCGGGTCCGAGGCCGCGCGCAGGTGCGGCCGGGGCGTCAGGAGCGCGTCCCCGCAGGGTCCCGGCCTCTCCCGCCGCCCCGGTCTCACGCGGACACTCCGGCACCGCGTCCCCCCATCCCCGGCCCGAGGCGGCGGCGCGGGAGGGCGGACCCCGGCTTACCCGCAGGAGGCGCACGGAGCGCGACGCGGCAGGCGCGGTCCCGGGGCTCGGGGGTGCCGGGCGCTCGGCTCTTCCTACACCGCCTCCGCGTCGTTCTCGGCCCGGCCCCGGCCGCCCGGCGGCCCCGGTTCCCTCCGCTGCGGCCGGCCGGGCGGCTCGGGCACTCGGGGCGGGGTCTGCTCCGCTCCGCCGCCTCCGCCGCCTCCTGCCGGGCGCTCCTGGGCTCGGGCCCGGGTTCCGACCGCGGGGTCGTCGGGGCGCGCGGGGCTCGGGGGGCGCTCAGGGGCGCCCGGGCTCTCCCGCCTGCGGCCCCGCTCCGGGAGGCCTGGCTCGCGGCGCGCGGGCGTCAGGGGCTGCGGGCGCGCGGGGGCGGCGGGCGGGCGGGCCGGGGGGCGGCGGGCGGGGGCGCGGCGGCGGGCGCGGGCTCCGATGCGGGCGGCGCGGCGCGGCCTCTCGCCATGGCTCCCCCGCGCGCGGCGGCTCCACCTCCCTCCCTCCCGCCGCGCTGCCGACACCGCCCGACGCGCGCCGAGCCCTCCCCCTCCGGCCCCGCCCGCCGCCCGCGCCCGCGCCGCCACCTGCGCGCCGCCCTCCGGGATGCCCCGCGCCGCCTCCGGCCCTGCACTGTCACCCGCGCCGCGGGGCGCAGAGAAGCGCCCGGTCAGGACCTGGATCCGGAAACGCTGATCGCGCCCGCCCCGAGCGCCGCGTTACTCCGAGCACTCGTGCCGGGCGCTGAGGGTCGTGAATGCAGAGACGCCCGTGGGTTGGAATGGAGGAGGATGGAGCTGGGCGGGGAGGAGGCTGCGGGGGACGGAGCTGGCGTTCGGGGCAAGATGCCACCCAAGGGTGCCGGGCGGTGGGGGCGGGGGACAGCACAGGGGGCGTCAGGAACCGATCCAGGAAGTCTAGCTCGCAGGCCACCCTGTTATGCAAATCACTTGTGGACGGTTTAACGGGGAGCGACCCACACGATCTCATTTCCAGTGGAGGCCGCTGAGTCTACTTCTTCTCTGCCCAGGGGTCACAGAGGAAGGACATTGGGAGGACTTGAAGACTCAGACCAGATCCAGAGGTGTGAGGAAACGAAACACCTCGAAAGCTGGTTTCTCATGATCATCAAGTGTGTGCTGAAGATCGGCTCCCGCAAGAATCATCCGTGGACGCCGACTCTAGGGGCAGTGACTGGCTGGCAGGTATTTGCCTGGGCTGATGTGTCGCCCCATAGGGGGTTTAGACCTGTTAGTAGCAAGAGGGGAAATAGGAACTGTACAAGGACGCAGGCAGGCCGCACCTTGACCAGGTGATGCAAATTTCCATCGCCAGTGAGAGCAGGTGGAGTTCACCTCCACATCAGCCGTGCAGTATCCCTGGGGACAGTGCATCACCTGAATCACAATGATGAAACACCAGACAACCCCAAATAAGAACCATCCATTAAAAAGAGGAAGGGGCTGCATTGTGCAAAAATGCCAGTGTCCTTAAAATCAAAAGAAAGCTCCGGAAATGTTCCAGATTAAAGGGTGCTGAAGACTCAGGGCAGCTAAATGCCATGCCTGATCTACGCTGCATCCTGTACTAGAGGAGGGGAAATGCTTCACCAGCATGCCAGCTGACAAAGTCAGAATACATGTAATAGATTAAAGCATTGGATCAATGTTAAACTTACTGACGTTGATAACTTCTACTGTGGTTATGTACAAAAATATCTCATTCTTAGGAAATACACACCGAAGTATCTTGTAAGGGTAAAAGGTCATAGCATACGCAGCTTACCTTCAAATGATTCAAGGGAAAAAAATCTTGATAGGAAAAATGATAAAGCTAAGTGGGCAATAAAGGTAAGCTGCGTATTATCGGTGAATCTGCATATGGGGTGTACTTAAACATTTCTGTAAGTTTGAACTTATTTCCACATAAAAAGATTTGGAAAATCCATCAAGTTGGGGGATGAAGTAAGGTGGGGAGAAAGCCGGTATGATATAAAAGGGAACACAGGGGATCCTTGTGACTTTGGAACTGTTAAATGTCTTGATTATGGTAGCACAGGTGATAAAATTATCTACAACTTAATACACATGCAAATGAGTACGAGGAAAACTGGGAAAATCTGAATAAGATATGTACATTCTATCAAGGCCAATATCCTAGTACATGATATAATATTGAGGTTTTGCAAAATGTCATTGGGGAAAACTAGGCCAAATATATTATTTCTTACAACTGAATGTGAACCTACCATTCTCTCAATACAATTTTTAATTACAAAAAAAATCACTTTCAATTACAAAAAAAACTCTATGTAAATGGGCATAGCATCCGGGAGCATGCCAGAGCAGATATGCCGGAGGTCTCGTAGCGGATCCAGAACAGACACGGTGCTGTTACCCACAGTGAAGCCTCTCAAGAAAAAAATTAGACTATTTGAAGTATAACTGACAGATCAGATTCGTTCCAGCTCTGTAATTTAAGAATCCTAGAGCTGGGGGTTCTTTGAGATCATCTGGTCTAACCTGCTCATTTTCAGGAAACTGTGGGCAGAAAAGTAGTGTCTGTCCACAGGAGCATCAAATTAGCGGTAGACCTGTAACTACCACTTGTCTGCCAAATATGTTCCACTCTCTTTGCACCTTTACCAGCTGTCTGCCACTCCCTATATCCGTGAGATTCAGTTAAGGCTGGTAGAAAATTTTGAAGTCATTCACTCTTTGGAGTCCCTGCCTTGTTCTGTGGTGCCAGATGACAGGCATCTGGATTCTGCTCCTGAGGAGTAGGGGCCAGTTTCCCTCTCCTACTCCCAGCTTGGAGGAAGCAGATGGCAGGCGGAGCCCCGGTGACAGCCCCAACTCTGGACCTGCCAGAGCTGATGAGCTACTTGGAGTGGCTGCTGGCCTGCTGCTGCTGCTGGAAGCCAGTGGAACAGGAACCTGGGAGGGAAGCAGGATGGATTCAAGAAGGGAAAACAGTCACGGCCTCGAGAAGTCCTCGCTTTATGCAGTATCAGGCAGAGGTCCCGGCAACAGAAGCAACCGGCTTCTCGTGAGCCACGGATAGCCACTGTACTCTTTCCTTTTGTTGAATCAAATTGAAATTAATCTATGTTTATTTGCATTTGCCAGCCCTCATTAGTAACTATGGGAAAATACAAAATTTTCCCATGCCCGTTAGGAAACAGAAACGCAGCCGGGGACCCGAGGTGGAAATGCTGAAAGTGACTCAGCAAAAGCAATGAAAAGGCTAGCTGTATCCGCTGGGGTTCCCCCAAAAAGCAGCGTTGGAGAAGGACTCATGGGCAGCTTCTTTTGGGAAATGATCCCATAGGATATGGGTGGAAAAAGACATTGGGACCAGGAAGGAAAGAAAGCCAGTCCAAGGATGTGAGATTTCTGTGAACAACTGGAGCTTAGTCCCACAGAGGCCCCCGAGGAACTGCGCAGACTGCAAGACAGAAGAAGGGAATATTTAGCCACCAGTTCCTGTCTCCCATTGGTCAACTTGATGCTGAGGCTAGGAGTGGTGGCTCACACCTGTCATCTCAGCCCTTTGGGAGGCCGAGGTGGGAGGATCGCTGGAGCCTAGGAGTTCAAGGCCAGCCTAGGCAACATAGCAAGACCCTATCTCAACAAAAGAAAAAATTTAAAATTAGCCAGGTTTGAAAGTGTATGCCTGTAGTTCCAGTTACTCAAGAGGCTGAAGCAGGGGGATTGCATGAGCCCCTGATCTCAAGGCTGCAGGGAACTATAACCAAACCACGGCACTGCAGCCTGGGCAACAGAACAAGACTTTTATCTCAAAAAAAAAAAAAAAAAGTAGATGCAGCATGGGACATATATACAAGACGCCTGATGCCCGCCTTATTCATTGCTGCCATCCCAGCACCAACAACAGTGCCTGACTCGTGGATGCCCATCACTAGATAGAGAACAAATGATGGCCAGGGCCTGTAATCCCAGCACTTTGGGAGGTCAAGGTGGGCGGATCACTTGAGGTCAGAAGTTGAAGACCAGCCTGGACAAAAGAGTGAAACCCTGTTTCTGCTAAAAATACAAAATTAGCTGGGCGTGGTGGTGCAGGCCTGTAATCCCAGCTATCTGGGAGGCTGAGGCAAGAGAATCGCTTGAAACCGGGAGGCAGAAATTGCAGTGAACGGAAACTGCGCCATTATACTCCAGCCAGGGGGATAGAGCGAGACTCTGCCTCAAAAAAAAAAAAAGGCCAGGCCCGGCGGCTCATGCCTGTAATCCCAGCACTTTGGGAGGCCAAGGTGGGCGGATCACCTGAGATCAGGAGTTCCAGACCAGCTGGTGAACATGATGAAACCCCATCTCTACTAAAAATACAAAAAAAATTAGCCGGGTGTGGTGGCGTATGCCTGTAGTCTGTAGTCCCAGCTACTCAGGAGGCTGAGCTAGGAGAATCACTTGAACCTGGGGGGCAGAGGTTGCAGTGAGTGATTCAAGATCGCCCCACTGCACTCCAGCTTGTGTGACAGTGCAAGACTCCGTCTCAAAAAAAAAAAAAAAAAAGAATGAAGTACTACAAAATGTAGGTCCATAAGTCTTTTTTTTTTTTTTTTTTTTTAAACAGAGTGTTTGTCTTTTGCCCGGCTTGAGTACAGTGGCGTTATCTTGGCTCACTGCAACCTCTGCCTCACAGGTTAAATCAATTATCCAGCCACAGCCACCCGAGTAGCTTTGAATAAAGGCGCGT
>CAUYLG010077309.1:0-16208 GCA_963573385.1 Cacajao melanocephalus | reverse complement strand
GACTTTACCTAGTGATCCTGTGAGTAACTATTTCTTAACAAATTCCCTTTTGTATATATACATGTCCTGTTAGTTCTGTTCCTGTAGAGAACCCTGACTAATATGCTTTGGAATTCTCATTGTGTGTGTGTGTGTGTGTGTGTATATATGTATACATATATGTATAGGTATATATATGTGTATATATGTATATATGTATGTATATATATGTATACATATATGTGTATGTGTACATATGTATACTTATATGTATATGTATATATGTGTGTACATATATGTATATATATATGTATATATGTGCGTGTGTGTATATATATATAAAGAGAATATATATATATATATATATATATATGGTGTCTTTATTCTCTTTAGTTGAGAACCTTTTACACATATTTTTTTAATCTTTTCACATCTTTTTCTCTCCCCTCTGTCAGTCCCCTTCACATACTAATAAATGAATGAAGTAAACAATACTTACTGAAGTTTTTTAAAGCTTTGCATTTGTTTTTAACTACATATTATATATATTTTACAGAAAGACAAAATAAGAAATTGTTTGTCTTTTTTTTTTCCTTTTTTTAAATAACTGTACTTTTTGATGTGGAGTTTCCCTCTACCCCTCCATCTCCTCCTCCCACTTCCTATGCATAGTTTGAGTTTGTTTGTGCATATGTATATGTATGTATTTTTACAGCAATATAATAGATGTTATATTACATTACTAACATTTTCCTAATTGCTATCTTTTAAAAAATTTAATTTTATCTACTCTCCTAAAAATATAAATATACTCAAACGGGAATTTATTTTATGAAAGATTCTTTACAAATACTGTCATTAATACATTTGAATATATTCAGCATTCTTTTTAGCACACTTGCAAAGCAAGGGGGCTGTTATTTAATACTTCAGATACAAATGAAATGTGGTCACTTCCCAAATGACTCTAATATAATAAAATTCACTTTTCTCAGACTGTCATTTTATTCTAATTTGTATAAAATAAAAAATTTAAGATCAAGTATATCACCTTTAATTCAATGGAAATCTTCATTTGAGATTGAGTATGAAAAGTACCGTATAAAGAAAGAAACATAATTATCAGTCAGTCCTACTATAGATTTTGAAAACAATCTTTTCAACAGTTGTTGAGTTAAAAAGTTCAATTACAGATTGATATAAAAACACAACAAGACAGGAAATACATCTATCTCTTTTCTTACTGTCACTTCATTGTTTAGTTTCAACTAAAAATTATGCTGTAAATTCACACATCCTTATTTGAGTAGCATTTGTGATTATTATTGAATATTTCAAATTCACCCATCCTTTGTCTGATTCATATTTGAAAGATATGGTAATTAGCTTTGCTATACTAAAGGTTACTTTTAAGTATTAAATTTCATTTATCTTTTGATTTTACATGGTATATTTGATTAAATTTTCATTATTTTATACTCATATGAATTTCTATTTTTGCATGATTACTTTATTATGTTTATCACTTCTATATCCAAAATACATTTGGAACCATGTGCTCATTTTTCTCAAGGCTTAACCTTTCTATTTTCTAAAGAATGCTCCATTTTCTCTTAGTTTTAACAAATTATCATTGGACATCCTTCTGATATAGTATCACTTATTTGGAAATTACTTGTTCATATAATATGTAATATTCTTCACATTTTCCCACATTTTACTAGTTATGCTTAAGAAATTTGTTTTCTATGGACTTGTTAGACATACAATTAACTCCTGAAATTCATTTTTGTAATTTTAATTGACATCTCTTTTTACACATTTTTCTGGGCTTATATTTTACTATGATTAAATGAGCCAATCCTTGCTTCTTATTAAGACTTTGAAGTATTTTATTTTTGGACTTTATCTTAATGTAGTGCAAAGAGAGGATATAAATTTGTTTTTCTTGACTTATCCTCAAAATACATAATTATTAATTTGAAAACACATAAATGCCCCTGAATATTTTTACTTTGTCTAGACATTTTTATTTATCTCAACTCAATTTTTGAAATAATCAGCATTAATCAATTTTAGTACCATTTTCTAAATTTGCATTTTTTAAGTTTTTATTTTTGTATATACATAGGTGTATATATTTATGAGGTACATAAGATATTTTTGTACAGCCATGCATGTGTAATATTCACATTACGAAAAATTGGGTGTCCATCCCCTAAGCATTTTTGCTTTGTGTTGCAAACAACTCATTCATACCCTTTTAGCTATTTTTAAATGTACTGCATTTTTTCAATATCAGTTGAGCAATGTCCTCTGTATTTATCTACACCTGATTTAAACTGAGCTGATTTTCAATCAACTGTGATGTAAAATTTTATCTCTAGTTTTGAAGTAGTATCATTTTGGGGGAACAATATTCATAGTTTTACTTTTGAAAAAAACATTGAGAGATAATCCAGTTTGGCTGCTGCTTATTTGACATTGGTTGGCTTACCTTGTGGTTGGCAGAATAAATTGAGGCTACTGTGAAAAGAGGTACCAACATGATATCAAAATACATTGGTCATGCAATAGTATCAACTATAATATATCTGGATTAAAATATCTAAATATGTAGTTCTTAATTTTTTTCTTGAATTGGAAAATAACTAGGTAGTCATTTAAGTAACAGTTCTAAGAATATTCTAGCAATATCTAAAATAATACATAAAGAAACCAACTAATAACTCCATTTTATTATTTAGTTACCTTAAACATATTACAATATGTTTAATGAAAATTCTATATCAAACTAAAAATATAGAAATAATAATTTTCACTACAGATTATTTAAATCTACAATGTACCCTAGAGATTAAATACAAATAAAAACAAAACAACAAACAAAACACCAGCAACTCAAACTACTTGGAATGACAATCATTTCTTCTTTAATTTCCTGTAGCAATGTGTAAATAAGCTTTGGTTTTTGTGCTAGCAAATACAAAATCAACAGACCTTCTTTTTCTGGAAACAGATGCCTGCTTAATGAGTTTGGAACTGGCATTGCCACAGGTTCAAAGAGTCTAGGAATGCTTAATTGCTCGTTCTTGCAAAATCCTGGCACATAACACTAATATGTTTTACTTTCATATGTCACTTAGAGAATCTGCTTATTCAAGCATGGTCTACATCTCCTCTACCTGTGCATGTCAACATGTCTTGAAAATAAGGTTTTGCTGGGCATTTAAAGCAGTAAAGAGCTTGTCAGTTATTATAAGAAAATGTCAAATCCAAGTATAATACTGACTGGCTAATATCAGAGGCTCAACTTTTTACTACCTGTTCTTTTTCATCATACTCAAATATTATATCTGAAATGTCTATGAAAACTATTTTTAATTTTAGTTTTATAATATATTTTATTTAGCCAATGTTGATCAATAAATTGTGCATTATTTGTATGAGTCTGTTTTCCAGATGACTCTGTATATTTCATAAATTGTCTATTCTGGTTGGTTAATGAAAATCATTATATAACTAATAAACATTAGAGCAGCTTAGCATATACTATTTTCATGTTTAAATATAAAACTATACAGTAATTTGCTAAAACCTTTAGTTTAACCTCAGTAACTTAGGTATACTAAAAAGGTGAGATTGAGAAGTAAAAGAAGAAACTGATACGTGGTTTCTAAAACGGAAGTTTTGCTGTTTACTGACATAATGATTTTGATAGAAAAATAATAGTAGTAACAACCCTTTAATAACTAATATAAATCATGTTGTTATATATACTCATATGCATGTATGTATAAAGATAATATTCATTATAAATTAATATACATTAAAATAAGTAATATACATTAAGTGAATGCAATTTTAATTTTACTGTGGTTAAAATATGTTTTAAAACCAAGAACAGTAGCAGATAAATTTGGTATAAAACTGCAATGTTATGCCAAATGGAATTATATTATGAAGGAATAAGATTTTCCTATCACACATGGTTCTCATTTATGGCAGAGAAAGTGTGAGTCGATAAACAGAAGTGCTTTTAGATAAGCCGTAGATACAGTATAATTACATATGCTGGCATGAAAGTATCTAATATTTAAGTCTAAGAACATAATTTTATGTTCCCTCTGAAACAGATAAATAATTTTATGTTTTAAGAAATGATGCAAGTCTTTCAAGACTATGTCAATATTTGGTACATTTTGGCCAGGTGGGTGAGTGCTTTTCAAATATCTGCAATGAAAAGGAAATGAAAAGTGAAAGAATTGAGGACTTTTTTGAATTCAGAATAGTGCCTGTAAGAAAAGAAGGAAGAGGAAGAAAGTCATGGGAGGATTCATGAAACATCTAAGATATCACCATACAATTAATGAAACATTCAAAAATAATTCATGAAGCCAAAAGGAGTTGTAGTTTTGAACTTTTATCATATTAGTATTCTAAAGAATGGCATTGAACAAATACCTGGGCTTATGATATACTATTATTATTGCCTAACATTTTTCTCTTAGACATTTATTTTTACCTCTAGTACAATCTCTTCTCACTGACAGCACACTTTCCTTTACATTTAGTGTATTATCTGTTTGATTATTCTTGCTATGGGTCTCTCTCTACTTGTGCACATGTGCACATACACTGCCCAAATATATTTTTACACACACACATAACAAATAATAATCTCTATGCACAACATTTTATCAAAAACAATTCGGTGTAAATGCATTTACTATTTACTTTTATTCCCAAATTAATTTTTTAATTTTGATTCTATTTTCATATAAAATATACTTCTTTTTTATTGCTATGTAATATCCTATCAAAAACATCCCTGTAAATCCTTCACTGTAATCTGCAATAATCTTTTGCTAATAGAAATTATATAGCAAGAAACATTCTAATTTGTGTCTTTTTATTCCTCTGTGCAAGATTTCTCTATCATTAGTTATACATATAATTAATAATATGCCTTGTTACACAAAGCTGAATAATTATTTACTGAAAGATGTGGATCTTGAAAAAGGGTAATATAATTAAGAAATGAGTAGAAAAATGTTAATGTACCTAAAGCAAAAGTGATGAGAAAATAATAGGATAGTGAAGCAGACTCGCTAATAATTTATCTGTAGTCATTTTAAAAGGGCAACAGGAATAAATGGATGATATAACCTTTAGATAAAATCATACAGAGTAGAGAAACATATAAGGGAAGAGAATGTTTAAGAATATCTATGGACTACATATAGACCCTCACATAAGAATAAGGTTATATATCCTCACATAAGAATAAGGTTATATATACGACACAAAAATTAAGGAGTATGACAAATCTGTGAGATAAAAGCAACTGAAATGCATTATAAAATTCACTAATATTGGAAAGCAGGTCAAAAAGGGCATTTAAAAATTAATGTCAGTAAAATAAATTGATCTTAGAATAAATTAATACCAAGATAGGAGAGTTAGCTTCTCTTGCAAGAACATTCTGGAAACAAAATAATGATTTTTTAAAATTAGTCATCTAGACAGAAGTATAATTTCCTCATAGTTAGAAAGATAGTCTAAGTTAGACTACTTAGCTGAAATTTGTGTAATAATTTAAAAAATTTAAAATTATGGATGAACTGTGAAAAACAAAATAATTAAACATTAAAGAAAAATCTCACTGCATAAAAATAAAATAATTAGAAAATAAATATTCTGGAGTATATTTCAAATAATATGTACTCATCAGAATTTTTATGGATTTAATGAGAGCTCAATTTGCATTTTAAGAAATGATTATGTTCATTTAAATAAAAGTTTGTGAATAAAATAGACCTAAATTTCAAATCATAAAACGTGACTACTTTTTGCACTTTTAAATTAAATGTGCTTAACATACTAAAAGTTAGTCATTTTAGTGCAACAAAAATATGATGGATAAGTCAATCCTGTTATTCTATTTTTCCACTTTCTCTTTTCCTCCCAGAAAATTGTCAGTGTAAAGTTTACCTTTGCTAGGTATGTGCCCTGAGTTATTTAGCCATCCTAACCTATTTTCTATCATTTAAGTAACAACACTACTTAAAATAGCAATGAAATTGATCTCTGCTGAGTAATGAAAAGCAAAGCGGAGCTTGGGAAATTTTCTCTTAGTGCTGTGTATGTGTTAATTGAAATGGGTGAAAATTGATTCCCTGGAAAACCTAAATTTGATATTACTTTTATAAGTGACACAGTTGGAAATGGTCTGAATTTTCAATTGATTTATTTAAAAAATATTCTAAAATCATCAATTACTTTGTCTGAAGGTTATAAATATTAATAATTGTGTTACTTTTGTTATAATGGCTTTATTATAAAATGTGACAATTCTTTCATTTATCTCAATATGTGTTTAATATCTATTTAAAATTTTGGGATGCTTTACTCATGTAAGTAGATATTTTTTTTATATCACAAAATAGATTGTGAATCACTTTTGTTAAAAACAACTAACCACAAAAGAGGTATACAGTTTTTAAAACTTCTGGAGTGTTTCTACATGAACCAAATTTACACATACTTCTCTAGTTGACTTGGAGGCAATTGTGATTAATGCAGGAATTGCCCTATATCTGAATAATTCTTAACGCCCATTTCACTGCCTCTGATGGGATGGCTGAGAGCTTCACTGAGACTGTATTTTCTCCCTTTGCAAAATCCTGACGTTTTTTCCTCTTCTTTCTTTTTTTTTTTTTTAATTGTACTTTTTGCTCTGGGGTACATGTGCACATCCTGCATCCTGCAGGATTGTTGCATAGGTATATATATGCCATGATTCATTTATATATCATCCATGGTTGTGGATCACAAGAGAACATAGGAGAGCAAGACTTAATGGCAGGTGTAGCCAAGTTCCAAAGGATAAACTCCTAATGAAAATAGCCTGCTCTCTCTAGATCAGGAGTTGGAAAAGAATGAGATACAGTATGGTAACAGCTGGATTGATACATCTGAAAATCTTGAATCTCCAGATTACTTTGAATATCATGAACCTGTAGAAATAGCTAATTCTTTCAATTTGATGGCTAATGCGTCCTCTTTTTTGAAGACTCTTCTCTGCAAGATAGCATATGCCTCCAGAAAAGTTATTAATTTTCTGACTGTTAGGTGAAGTTTAATTATATTTATTTAATCAAGCTTGCAATTTATGTTACTCAAAAATGCTACATAAGTATTTTATTTTCTATTGAAAGGATATTCTGAAGATTTTATTTTACTATATTGGATTTGCCATTACTTACCATTTTAATTTTATATAAATTTAATTCCATATTTTACAATGTATATGTTTATCATTACAGTAGAATCTTGGTAATTTGTATATTTAATCAATGAGAAGTATTTTTGTTGTGCTATTATTAATATAAATATTTTGATTTTAATTCTGTTTTTTCTGACATGAATACTATTACACCTGATTTCTTGATAATATCATTTGCTTTCGGTATCATTTTCCATTCCTTTTTTTCAAACTCTTGTTCAATCCTTTTTAGATGTCTTTTAAGCTAGCATAAGCTAAATTTTTTAACCCATTTTCTGTGCTTTTTAATGAAGATATTTTAGAGTTATGTAGGTTTTTATTTCATATTCTTGTTCATTTTATAAATGTATATGAAAAAAATTTACCTCAAATTATGTCTCACGGGTTTATTTATTTTCTTATTAGGTGGTATGAGTTGAAGTGTGTCCACCTAAAACTCATATACCGATGTCTTATCCCTTGGCACCTAAGAAAGTAACTTTATTTGAAAATAAGGGCATTGTAGATAAAACTAGATAGGATAAGGTTACACTGGAATGGGTTGGGTCCCCAGTCCAATGTGATTGTTGTCCTTATAAAAAAAAAATGGACATAGATGTACACAGGGAGCAAATTATGCAAAGATGAAGACAGAGATTGGGTGATGATTCTACTATTCAAGAAATGCCAGATTTTGCCAGCAAACCACCAGAAGCTAGGGATGAGACATGGAACTCACTGTTACTCACAGCCCTCAGAAGGACCCAGCCATCCCAATACATTAATCTTGGACTTCAGTCCTTCATACCTTTGAAAACAAATAAATTTCTGTCATTTATGTCCAGTTTGTGGGTATTCTGTTAAATATTCAAGCAAAGTAATATACCACTATGTTTTTAAACGCATTTTCCCTATTTTTTGCATCCTCGCCAGTATTGGTTATTTTTTTTTTCTTTTTGATAACAACCATTTTAACTGGGGTGAGAAGATGTCTCATTGCAGCTTTGATCTTTCTTTCATTGACAATCAGAAATGTTGAGGAATTTTTATATACCTCTTGGTCATTTGTCCACATATTTTTTGAGAATTTTTTATTCAGATCATTTGCCCATGTTTTTAATTGGATTATTCTTTTCTGTTGAGCTGTTTGAGTTTTTTTAAATATATATTCTGGTACCTTGATATATGTGTAGTTTGCAAATATTTTCTCCCATTATGTAGATGGCCTTTTCCTCTCTTTATTGTTTCCTTAACTGTCCAGAAGGTTTCGGCTTAATCTAATCCTATTTGTCCAGGTTTCCTTTTGCAGCTTGGGCTTTTGAGGTCTTACCACAAAGATTTTTTGACCAAACTGATGTCCCGAAGTGTTTTCTCAAAGTTTTCTTTTAGTAGTTTCATAATTTAAGAACTTACATTTAGAACATTTTGGAAAATAGTTTGGTGTATTCCTCAAAACACTAAAATTAAAATGTCATATGATCCAGAAATTCTACTGTTGTGAGTAAATGCAAAATAATTAAAATAACTTTGTCTAAGAGATAGCCACATTCTTATGTTTATTACAAAACTACATATAGTAGCCAAAATATGGATACAAAAATGCTCTATATATACACAAGAAAATATTATTCAGCTATAAAAAACAAAATTCTGCTCTTTACAGCAACAGGGATGAGCCTGGAGGACATTATGTTAAGGGAAATAAGTCAGATATAGAAAGACAAATATTGCATGTGTTAACTCATATGAGGGAGCTTTAAAATTTGCTTTCAAGAGAGTAGAGAGTAGAATGATAGTTACCAGAGGTTGGGAATGATATGGGGAAGGGGGATATAGAGAGTGGTGGATTATTGTGTAAAAAAATATACAGCTAGATGGAAAGAATAAATTCTAGGGTTCCATAGCACAGTAGGGTGACAATAGTTAGCAACAATTTATAGTAGATTTTAAAGATAGCTAGAAGATTTAGAATATGAACACAAAGATGTCAAATGTTTGAGGCAATGGATATTCTAATTACCCTGGTTTGATTATTAATATTCTATTCATGTATCAAAATATGATGAGAACTGTATAAGTATAGTTATCTATTAATTAATTTTATGTTTTCATTTCTGCTTGTCTTTAGCCCATGCAATTATTCTGCCACATATTCCTGTGTAAAGCAATCTATCTACTCACTTTCTACTTTGCTATTTTGACAATCAAGATTTCCAAAACTATCTCTATGACAAAATGAGCACCTAGTCATCATTTTAATCTTATCTAATTTATCCTCCATACCTTCCATTTTCAAAACTCATAGAACAATATTCGGGCTTATAGGTACCACTTTTAAGTCATTTTTCCACAGGTGATATGATAATATCTATTGGAGTCTTTGGAATTCATTCTCAATCATCTATGCTTCTGGTGATCTGTACTGTCCTCAGGAAAGTTGGTCTCAGATAAGATTTTAAAGTTTTTGTTTTATGTGATGTATAGAGGAGCATGTGTTTCATGATGTGTTGTTCTAACATTCTATGTACAAAACTATTTTTAAAACTTTGTCAAAGGCAATTGGGCACATTTGGAGATAGTTTAAATCATTTTTGCAGTTATATTATTTTTTAAGAGCTATGCTGTTTTGGATGGACATACAGAAGTAAAAATCTGATGGCAGTCCAGGTGAGTACTTGCTTCTGATTGTTACAACTCTGCAATTTTAAATTTTGTAATATAATTGAACTGAGAGTATCAGTGAAATAAAGCTTTCAACAAGATAATTTGGAAATGTCTTTTTTTTCAGGGTTAAGCATTGATTAATAATGTAAATATGAAGATTAAGCCAAGAAATAGGTTTCTCAACTCAGACACACAAATGTGTCTGAATTACTTAGTGACAGAAAATATTGGTACATTGTCATTTAAAAAAAAAAAGCTTACGTGGCCAAATATATATATATATATATATATATATACATATATATATATAGATATGTATATATATATATATATCAATTCCCCTATGGATTGACATTTTAATATTGAGATAATATAAATCAGAAATGTTTACTTCATTGAAATTATAATGTCCAAGGCCAATTTCTTTAAAACAGGCTATTCCAAAAACAAAATCAATCATACTGAGTAACAAATTCGTTATTTTGTTTTACTTTCACATTGGTTTCTGTGTATTAGGACAATAATGACAGAAAGACAGAGATGAAACAAAAAAAGTCAATACTTTTCTTTAACATAAATAACTTTCTATTTTAGATATTTGGATGTAAATTCATTCTTTTATAGTAATTAGGCCTCAGACGTCTTAAAATACTTAAAATATTCTTAAACACTAATTAAATCATATCACCTATATTTTTAAATGAGTTTATATGTCTTTATGTATGTATGTGTGTATATATATATTTATATTCATGTATATTATTTACATATTTATAAAAATAAAGATAATATGTCTAATACATGTCCTACTCAACACAAATTATATATATATATATATACGCAATGCGTTAGAGATGGGATCTCACTCTGTCCCAGGCTGGTCTTGGGCTCCAGGGAGCCTCCTACCTCAGCCTTCCCAACAGCTGGGATTACATGCAAGAACTTTCATACCCAGTGTACTCTGCTATATTTTAAACACAGTTGAGACACTTCATAGTTTTTCTAATTGCATTAAATATATATTCCATTGTATTTTCCTTTAGGACATTATGTTAACCAGGATAAACTGATGAGAAGCACAATGGTAAATAAATTAATAGTGACAGATAAAATTTCTTAGAATTCATTCATGTGAAAAGAAATCCTTAATAATACTCTTGGGATGCTGAGTATTCTGCATAAATCATTTTTTGACTCTTTTTAACAGAAGTTTTATGAACTGATATAATAATTTTCTTAAATCTATCAACAGGAAATGAATTTCAACATAATATAAACACCCATGCCCTTGTCAGAACTACACTGCCATGTATAGTATTAGTCCCTGGGATATTATTGTGTGGATTTTAGTCTGTATTTACTTTCTACTTGTTCTTTTGAACAAGTATCTTTAGTTTCTTTTGAATGAAATTAGCACATTTTTCCATGTTTGTGTGGATTGTTATGTATCATATTTTTACATTATTGTAAGCTAGGTATTCTCAAATTTTAAAATGTCTTGCAGTTCATTAATAAATAGAAAATTGAAATATTACAAGGAAATTGAAAGTTAAAATATATTTTGATATAGTGATAATATTTGGGATTACAGTACACAGTAATTCAGAGATAATGTTTTACTAGTTAGTAAGACTTTTCTATATCAATAATTTAGTAACATGAATTACCTGTCTAAGTAGAATAAATCAGTTGTCACAATATTTATTAAGCTCATATCTCTTCTAAATGACTCTAAAATAAGTTTCTACTTCAGATATGGATTTTGCATAGAAGAACCACTAAGGGCTTTCTTTTCTGTGGTGTGTACATTGCTTTTGAATAAAAGAACTTAGTACAATTTTAAGCCTTCTGTGAAGCTGTGCTAATTGGTTGCTGTGATTAGTACATGCTTTCAAATTGAATAATGACATGAGACCAACTCTCTCCCTTACTATTAAAACAGCAGGCTTAATAATAAAGCAGTGTAATAAAGTTCAGTTGGTAGTTTGCAACCATATTTTCCCTGAAGAATATCTTTTTTGTGAGAAAAAAAAAACAAAATATCTGCTCTGGGTCCATGGTGTAAAGACAGAGGAGTGGAGTGATCATAACCTATTAATTACTTTTATGAACTTATTTATCTTTTTACTTGATTTATCTGTTTTCAGAGACTGCATTTGTGTATGCTGTATATACTGTAAAATGTACGGATTAGAATTTTTATAAACGTGTTCAGTATTTTCAAACCTGGGCAGACTCAGGTCTAAAACTTTGCATATTAACTCTTATAGCATCAAGTACATAGTAGCTTTGTAAGCCATGTTGAGTGAGATAAATGACTTATCAAGATAACTATCTGAGTTTGATTCAGTTCTGCAATTTTACATATAATCTGTATGCAAATAGAAGCCCTATATCCAAATTCAGGACATGAATAATTGAGTCTGTAGGGAGTTCTACTGGGGATGATTTTTGGAATTCAGAAATAATGAAAATTAAGTGGGTTTGATAGTGTGTAGATTGTCTTTGCTGCTATTTAAGTCATTCTAGATGATAGTAGGTCATGAGATTGAAAAAAAATATTAGGCCAAATTCCAAACTTTTCATTGAAGTGAGGTTTTAAAGAAATGAGTAGATAATAACAGTGTGGAAATATAGTGATACAACCAAAATTGTATCTGTCTTAAGGGAGCGGTGTTAGTTTTAAGAAGACAGAGAAGAAGTGATCAGATATTTTCATTGAGGAGAAAGAAGACACAACCACATGACCCTGATGTATGTGAGATACTGGAAAATAACCATCTTCACCTTAAGAATGCTGTAGGAAAAGAAAAGTTCAGGGAAGTGGGCAGCATTTCAGCTAGGTATGCAAATGAAGAGAACATTGACAGAGGCTTGAGTATATAAGAGTTCTATAATTATGCAGCACAATGTTAAGAGAAAAAGAAGTCCATGATTTGGGGAGAGGAAGATAGTATAGAGATGAAAATAGAAATCACTAAGAAAATACAAATAAGAGTACTAAAAATTATTTAGAAGAGGAGTAGTCAGTACTACGCTACAAAGTAAAGTCAAGCATGGTGGATTTAGAGTGACTTGACTTTTCTTAGACTTATGGATATTTATACTTCACAACATTTAAATATAAAGTTTTTAAGGGTGGTCTTGTGGGATTCAGTGTTTCTTTAAATTTGGTCTACTGTTCAGGCTCTGATGATGACAGATAGATGCAAGATTGGCATTAAGAGCTAATGCTCATAGTCACAATGTTAAGTTGGGAGAACAAGTAAATAGTAGCCGTGATGTCTGAAATATATGAATGAATGGCAAAGTAGGGTGAACTTTCTTGAGAAGGGTATACAAAGCAAAATACCTTAGCTTGATAATCTAACATAATAGTAAATTTGGTTTTACAGCAAGATTTGGTTTTACAGCAAGATTTGATTTTACAGCAAGACTCAACACAAATATTCTACATCAAAGTAGATCAGTTATAATTTTCCATAAATATGAACTTAGAACCTTATTTTAAGGATTCTAACTCAGTAGCCCAGGAGTAGAACTTATGATACTGCAAGTTCCTAGGTGATGTCAATGTTTCTGTTCCCTGGGCCACACTTTGAGTAACAGAAGCCTGTATGGCTCATGAATCACAGGTGAAATTTCTGACAAATAGCAATCAGACATATCAAGCAATAGTACTTTCATTAATGTTGGGAGTTTCCCTGTCATATCAACACTGGGTTAAGGAGAAAAGTAAGGTTATTATGGGAAGTCAGAGGAATTACACAGCTGGACATATCCAGCAACAGATAGGGGGAAGCTGGGGAGTATGGGTGGGTGGAGATAAGACTATGCATTGGCTAGAAGACACACGTAGTTTAGGTGGATCCGTGGATTCTACAGGACAAGTCAGTTGAGAGCTTTAAAAATGGTATCAGCTCTGCTAACATTCTGGCTACGAAGCAAATAGAAACATGGAAAACACCACTAAATATTTTATTTTATGGTCATTATTGACTAGATTTGCAACATAATTTATAAATACCATATAGATAGTTTTTTAAATTCTTTTTTTCTTCTCTAAAATTACTCTCATGTCTTCAAGCCATTAATCTTGGCTTGCACTGGGATTTCGAACACGCTTATTTTACCTTCCTTAGATAAAAATTATCTTATTGTTAAAATCTATACTTTAATTAAAATATATCTGATTTGATATCCTTCTAGAATACTTTTGTTCTTCCTTAAGCTTTATATTAAATTTGGAATCCCCTTGTTTATTTTTCTTACAATGATTATGTTTGGTATATAATGCATTTATATTTCTCTCAAAACAATTAGCAAATTTTTTATATAGAGCTGGACTTTTCAATTCTGACTGAACATTAAAATTACCTAGAGAGATGTAAAAATATATGTACTAATTAATTAAACTAAATTAAATAAATAAAGTCTTATGTCCTACTTAAATTTAGCTCAGAGGGTTGATTTAATTAACAGACTCAGTGCTGGCAGAGGCTAAAATCTACACTGACAACTTTAATGGGAACACAGAGATGAGAACCATGCAAATGAAATATTTTCTAAAGACTTAATTCTCTATTTTCTCTATATATTTTATGTAAGGTACAAATTTATCTCTGGGCCTTAATCAGTATTAAAGCAA
The DNA here is from genome assembly GCA_963573385.1 of Cacajao melanocephalus. Taxonomy (NCBI): domain Eukaryota; kingdom Metazoa; phylum Chordata; class Mammalia; order Primates; family Pitheciidae; genus Cacajao; species Cacajao melanocephalus. Next base: position 1,650 of record CAUYLG010077309.1, on the reverse strand, counting down.
TTTTTTCAGTAAAGAAATAGCCACAGGTACTGTAGCATTCAGTTTTGGTTTTCATGAAGGAAAACTCCATACAAAAGACAGTCAGCCACATTTATAGCATTAGATTGTCAATAACTTTGATAAAATCCATTTTTAAAAGGTATATAATACCTTTTAATCACTTGGTCCAAATAACGTGAATGCTAAATCACAGACAGCTGTGTCTATATCAGTCTCATTCTTTTTTTTTTAAATGATAAATACACACAGCAAAAAACTACTGTAAATAAAACTAATCCAATACGTTTATTCACATAATAGGAGCCTGCTGAAAGTTGGGCTGTTTTTGAATCTACAGCTCTGTTTATATGGCTTTTGTGTGTAAACATTCACAGATGGGCACACTTTCTCTATTAAGAGCACCTGCAGAAGATTGCTGGAAATATTTCAGAAAAATCTTTAATTATTTTAAAATGTATGTCATACAAGCTGCTGATTGATGATTTTAGTAGTTTTCATTAGGCAAATGCACAATACAGTATTAAGATTTGTTCGCTGCCAGTGGTGGAACTGGAAAAGGCATACTATTGTTGTTGTCTTTCCTTCATTCCTATACGTATTAATTTCTTCCTTCCTTCATTTAGCCATTTATTACCGCATAGAAAAAACTCTGTAAAAAGATGAACAAGGTACAAATAATTCTGTTCAAAATATGTTTCATGGCTATCTTCCTGGTGAACAAAATTAGATTATGTAGAAACGTAGACAATTCTTTTTCCCTTTCCTCTTTACTTCAAATTCAATCATCCTTTTTGGTTTTCATTTTTTTTTTAATTGTACTTTAGGTTTTGGGGTACATGTGAAGATCATGCAGGATTGTTGCATAGGTACATACATGGCAAGGTGGTTTTATGTCTCCATTCCCCCATCACCTATATCTGGCATTTCTCCCCATATTCTCTCTCCTCAATCTCCCCACCCCCGCTGTCCCTCACCTAGCCCCCTCAAAAAAGACCCCAGCGTGTGATGCTCCCCTCCCTGTGTCCATGTATTCTCATTGTTCAACACTTGCCTATGAGTGAGAACATGTGGTGTTTGATTTTCTGTTCTTGTGTCAGTTTGCTGAGAATGATGATTTCCAGATTCATCCATGTCCCTAAAAGGACACAAACTCATCATTTTTTATGGCTGCATAGTATTCCATGGTGTATATGTGCCACATTTTCCTTGTCCAGTCTATCATGAATGGGCATTTGGGTTGGTTCCAGGTCTTTGCTCTTGTAAACAGTGCCACAATGAACATACATGTGCATGTGTCTTTACAATAGAATGATTTATAATCCTTTGGGTATATAGTCAGTAATGGGATTGCTGGCTCAAATGGAATTTCTATTTCTAGATCCTTGATAAATAGCCACACTGTCTTCCACGATGGTTGAACTAATTTACACTCCCACCAACAGTGTAAAAGTGTTCCTATTTCTCCACGTCCTCTCTAGCATCTGTTGTCTCCAGATTTTTTAATGATTGCCATTCTAACTGGCTTGAGATGGTATCTCAATGTGGTTTTGATTTGCATTTCTCTAATGGCCAGTGACAATGAGCATTTTTTCATATGTTTGTTGGCCTCATATGTGTCTTCTTTTGAAAAATGTCTATTCGTATCTTTCA